>JBBMJY010000012.1:8264381-8315286 GCA_037833715.1 Toxotes lorentzi | reverse complement strand
ACACACACACACACACACACACACACACACACACACACACACACACACACACACACACACACACACACACAAAAGTCATTAAAACATATATATAATATTCTTTGTCAGTTTATTTTAACTCATCTCAGTGCAGAGTCAGGCTGATCCAAAGCCAGTCCAGACTTTAAATCTGGGAGCTGCTCTGGATTCACAGTTCAGGGTTTCAGGGTTAAATGTTGCTCATCTCTGTTTTTGACTTGAAAAGGAAATCACATATCAACGAAAAAAGACTTTGTCCTCAGGCATATCCTTCTGTTTCAAATGCATGCTGATACAACACACAGAAACATACTGTATGTCCCTCCCCCCTTTATACCAACAAAATGGATATTAGATCAACAACTTAGACATTTTTAGTGTTTTAACTCCTTCAACCACCAGGAAAACAAAGAAAACTGAAGATGTCACAATGTCACAAACTTATTTGCATAGTGATCATTAACTTTTATCAAAGCCCCCTGAAACCTGTGAGGAGAGACTGTTACAAACTCACTCAGAATATGCAATGATTCACTTTACTGAAAATTATAACAACTGAAGAGGACATTTGAAAAAGTGCCAGCCCTGTGACACATGTGTTTTGTGAGACTTACGAGTATGGTATGTTAATCTGCAACATGAAACTCTGACTAATATTATGCTTGCATAAGAGAAAAAGGCTGATCCATAGGTTCCTTCCTCATAGCAGAAGTCATCAGCACATTAACATCTGTCTGACATCAGTCTGTGGTCTGGTTTGCTCGCTTTATGATGAGTCAGCTGATGTAAACAGATCAGAACTTGAAACGCCACAACAGTAAGGGAGACTATATTTTCTGAATTTCCTGACTGTATTAATTCGGTATATTGTTGTTGGGTGTATTTAGTTTATTCTTGGAGTGAAATGATCGATGTTAGCTGTCACCTTTTGACAGTTTGAGTGCACATGATGTCCAAAAACAGCTGCTTGTCTAAAGGGAGAACTACACAGCCTGTTCGTAGGTTCTGCACATTAGCTCCACCACTAACCAGTGTTTGTCTACCACTGCCAACTGTAACAATGTCTTCAGGTCAACTTTTTAAAAAGCAACACTGGGTCGTGGCAGGGCAATCATGTTTTTCTTTTTTTCCCCCCTCAGTCTAAATACTGTTGTCAGGGCAACAACTTCAATCTGTGCAATCAAAGGGCTCCATCAGAAACAAAAACCAAATCAAGGGATCGTTGAGTGCATTTATGTGCACATCAAGATTCAGATATTATTCCAGATACTTAGATTTCTTTGTCCATTTTTGGAGTTGTTTCTGAGGCATTTCGTGTGTATGGTGGTGCCAGAGGAAAAGAGGGTTTGTGGTTGGGTGTTTTGATGACACACTTAGAAACTGTACAGATGAATCTAATGTGAAACAGGAAGTGAGCTGCTATCTGGAATACTCTTCGCATGTACTGTAAATGCACTCCTCTCTTCTTCTCTCCAGAAGATTGATATATACACAGGTTTTTGTGGCCAATACAGCTGAAAAGTATGACTTATGCATTTTCTAACTGCATGTAAATTGTGTTTAATTAAGATTTTTAACAAATATTGCTGTCATTACCTCGGTACCTATCCAGGTGTGTTGGTTAATGTGTCAGGGAAACTGTGTGGCAATGGCTGCATTTGCACAGAATGAAAGAAAAAAAGTTTCTAAAGTTGTAATGATGTGAAACATTTTCACACAAATAATTTTCTGTCGTGACTGATCTGATTGGCCTCCTCAGGTGTTCCAAATTCCCAAGTTATGGTTGGTTTATGATGAAGCAGACTCAGATCTCCAAAAACTCAAAGACAGGAAAGTCATCTCAGTGTTTGACTGACAGGTGATTTCTGGAATTCGTAGCTCTGAAATCTGAACAACCAGCATCAGAAAAGACTCAAGAGTCTCACAATTCGCACACAAATAACATTAAAATGTCTTTGTTTTGTGTAAATACAGCCTAGAGATTCTGTTTTACTGTTTTGGATTCTAATGTCTTTTTAAAAGATATTTTAGAGTGATTCAGAGCATTTCAAAAGCCATATTACACACATGCTGTAAGCAGATATTTGTATTTTTGCTGCATATCCCTCTGAAACCCATTTCTGAACAGGCAAGCAGCTGGTAAAGCACCACGAAGAATGCAGAGCTGCAGCATCTTGTACAGTCAGATTGACACACCCTAACCCTAACCCTAACCCTGGGTGTTGCGGGGATCAAACCTTTGGTGGTTTCTCTATATCAGGCTCTCCTGCTCAAGCGTCGGCCATGTCTCCTCAGCTTCTACAGCAGCTTGTCTGACATAAACTTCACATTGATGACGAGAGGAGGGCAGTGATGGGAGACATACCAATTACTAGATCAATACCAAATGTTTTATTAAAAATTAATTAGTCTTTCAGTGTCATCATTAAATGTTTTTGGTTTTTTTCAAAACTGACTGGCCAACACTGCATGACTTTGTACAGTTAGGATTTACTTAATGATTTGATAGAACTAAACCTCACAGCTCATGACATGTCAGGAACTCAGAGGCACCAGAGGGAAAAAAAATCTGGAGTTTATTCACAGTACAACAATCCAAATGCGTCCAAATTTTATTGAAAGACAATGACAAAAATCAACAACTGACAGCTTTATTTTTTGTACCGTTCCACTGCTTTACAGATGTCTATGAAATGACAATGTATAAAATCTGTAGTGTTTGTAAAAAAGTTAAGTGATGAACTTGAAGATTTCTGCTTTCTACCCATTTGTTGTATGAAAATGAAAAAAATATAGCTCTAATCTACTTTGTAGCATAAGTACTAGTACCTTAGAGATTTTGTACCAATGAAAAACAAAAACCCTGTTTTGTACGTTTGATTTCTTGCCTGAGACGACAAAGAACCTGCTGAGGATTTTTGTAAGGACTGTTGAATAAAGTCATGAGGACAAGGTCAGGGCGGTTTCTAGTGTTTGCTTATAATCAATACAATAGACATAAAAAACATAAAAGCTGTTTGAATGTTCACAATAATTTTCCCTTTGTGATCCATGTGTTACTCCTTCATTAGGACAAATGATTTAAACATTCAAGTAATACTGTACAACACTGCATATAATGTAAACAATTACTGTCACAGTAATGAAGCTGAGCTAAGATACTTCATAGTGTAGTGCAAAGCTTAATAAGACACTATTATAATTCATTTTAGTTCTTGGCTGTTTCCATTGGAGCTGATGACAATTAAATGTCAGTATAATTTAAATTAAATACTTCATGCATGAATTTAAGGACGGATTTTAAGTGAAGCTGATTTTAAAATCTGCTCAGCACTAACTGATGTTGGACTGAACCAAAAGGCAACTGAAGGCAGTAAAACCTGATCATAAAAGATATGAACATCATGATGAAACTCACGTAGTTTGAATCTTCTATGTGAGCATTGAGGAAGAGCATTTAGAATAGCTTCAAGTCAGTGTTATGAAATTACATTTTTTGGGGGCAATAAAAATGGGCAAATTCTGCTGTGAGATCCAAGTCAATTCCAAGAAAAAATAATACAAGCTGGGTGCTGGTGAGTCTGACATAGATGTGCCTATTGCCCAATGTTTGTTAAATATTAACTCTATTTCTTATTGCCTCTGCAGATGACAAGATTCCACTGCTGCAGACACACCCAGTTCTCTGTTAAGTCAGCTGCTGGACGAACCTCAAATCTCAACACCTGGTGCAGGTGGCGTGCATACTGTGGAATTTACAGGAGCACTGATGAATTTTGTTATCAGCCTGGAGATAAGAGTGACAAGGAGAAAACTATGATTCTAGACTCTACTGTCAAACAAGACATGAGATGAGTCTAAACTACTTTTTGTTACTACAAGTGGATTAATATATTGTTCTTTTAAAATCTTCTCATTGACTTAAAATGTGTGCAACAAACCTATGTACACACCATTTTGTTAAACCACTAAATCTGCAAATTCACAGGAAGCAAGAAGGACGTTACCTTGGTGATAACAGATCTGTATAGAGAAAAACAAAAAGAGCTGCTGATTGGGTAAACAGTCTGCATGAAACACAGATTGCTGATCGTCAGTCAGACAAGAGCAATGATCACTCTAGACAGAAGTCACATTTTGCCATTGTGTAACTTGAGAACCTATTTAAAAATCTTCATGTGCTGTGGTTTACCAAAATGGGATCTAAGAAATGTTGGCATTCTTTGTGTCAGAGCATTTATATTTTTATGAGGCTTAAAGACCACTGTACCCACTGTCTAAGTTGGTACATTGTTCATTGTTAACAAGGTAATAAAAGGGAAGTAACTTTTCCCTTGTTTTTAGTTGTCCATTACATTCATAGTTACTATGCAAATGTTCTGCCTCTTTGCAGGAAACCATGATGTGCCAGCACGCAGCTGACTCTAATAAATGTGAGTACTTACAAAACTGGTTCAAGTTCTACATAAAATCAGCATGTGTGTGTTTCCACATTTGTTTATCTTGGTTAGTTCAGTCTGCTACAGTTTGATGAGTCAGCTCAGTTAATCTGAGCAAACAGCTGGTTTTGGTCACTAAATAGGCAGAAGAGGAAACTATTATCGGGGTGCCTGCAAGTTTTATCACATTAGCTTGAAGATTACTGAAGACATACGCAATTAAGAATGGAAAACAACCAGCACATCAGCTCCCAATCAAGCACACAATAAGCTGTTCACTGCTGTTGCCTGGGTGATGACTGATTGTGTCGTGAGCTGTTTCTGACCCATATTTAGCCCTTACTCTGTTTTCATCTCTGCGTGTCGAGTGTTGGTGGTTGATACACGGGAACCCCTGGGTCCATGAGAGGAGGGCGACCTCTGATGATGTCAGCAGCCTTCTCTGCCATCATTATGGTTGGAGCATTCAGGTTGCCACTGACAATGCTGGGCATGATGGAGGCGTCAACCACGCGCAGCCGCTCGAGACCCAAAACCTGTGTGTTTGAGTCGACGACAGCCATTGGATCAGAGGGAGAGCCCATCTTGCAGGTGCAGGACGGGTGGTAGGCACTGTCGGCCTTTCGGCGTACAAAAGCATCAATATCGGCATCAGATTGGACCTGAGGACCAGGCTGAACTTCGGGACCACGGAACGGATCGAAGGCCTTCTGGGCAAAAATCTCTCTAGAGAGTTTAACACACTCCCTGAACTCCAACACATCAATATCTGATAGGAGAGCAGATGACAGAGACAAATCAAATCAACTGGTTTTATAGATCAGTTTAGGCTCCAACTCAGAATAACTTTCCATATTGCTGACATACACCTCACACTTTTAGATGTGAATATTTATTCAGTAAGTAGAAATATTTCTAATTACTATCCTCCTTCCAAATGTGGGGGCTCAGCAAAATGTCGAGCAAAGTATGCCCAGTGACACAGATTTTCTCAGGGTAGGTCTCATACTGACTCAGAAGGATAATAATATTTTCTTTTCTTTGGAGACAAACTGAAGTTCTCAAAACCTTTGATGGATCTGGTTCTTGAGAGTTCAGGGACTGAATCTTACCAGTTGAGAGATAGTTTGGTTGTAGACTGGGGTGATCCAGAGGGTTGGTGCTCTTAAGCTTCATCCAGCCGACACTGGTGCTTCTCATTGGTCCGACATGAACCTACAACACAAGAGTCTTTGAGGATTCTGAGGACAAACAGTGTGTAGAGCGCACACATCCAAAATGTCTTTAACCACAAATTACTTGATGATAATCACTGTAATGTCTGACACATTTGTGTTTCCCTGTTCACAGTTCAGTTCAGCTCTTCGTGTGTACACTTCCTTGGAAAAGTACAAAGAGGGGGAATTTCTAGGGAGCGCCCAATGTTTCATAAGATTTCTGCGGTAGAAGTAGCTTTCCATGGAACTGCATGTGACTGTGTTAACACTCCTTTGTGTCCTGTGAGCTATAGGAGGGTCGAATTTTGTAATGGCTAGTCTAGTGGGGTAGTTTCAGTGTGTACAGGAGTAACAGAATATACATCTGTATGTGACTTGGAATCATCTGTGAGAGAACTACCAGAACACATAGACACACACTCTCTGTACAACAACATGACTACATACTCACACATCCTGATAACATTTTTCAGACATAAGTGCCTATCACATGTTCTATCTGCCCAAAGATTAGCCACTCCTAAGCACAAACCACACACACCTGATATGCCTCTATCTTGGAGGCAACTCGTCCATGGTCAATGACCTGCGAGGGCAGGAAATGAAACTGGATGTCGGGATGTGTGACGTGCGGCCGACTTCGAATAAAGCCTCCGCTCTCCAGGTGGGCTGTTGCTCCATAGCCTGGGGGATGATTGTCATGGTAAGTGAGGTGATGATACTGTGTCAACAGACAAGCAGCACATAAGAACAGCTGAGTATGGATATTTGTATTGGCAAACTGTGATATTACAGTCTCTGTCTTGTCTTGATTGTTTGTGTGTCTGATGAGTTGCCTGTGGTGTGATTTATGTGACTGTGATCATGAATGTGTGCGGATCAGTGATGGTTAATGGAATTTCGACAGGTGATATCTGAGTCCTCATAATCACAGCTCTTCAAGAAACACCAGCAGTGTATTACAACTGCTGCCAAATAGTACTGGGTGCATGGTCTGCTGACTCTCGTGCCCACATCATGAAAGTGTATTTCAACATGCTTCACTGAAGCGTTTCAAAAAGAACTCTATCAGCCAAGAGAATCACAAGTGACTGTTTCCTGTGTGTACATGTTAAAGTGGGCTCTGACAACTTAACTAGATACCTGTTGGTCATAAATCGTTTTTAGTTTGTTTCACTAAAAACTGATTATTGTTAGAGGTGAGCAGAGGGGCAGCTGCAAGGGCAGGTTACTTTTTAGTTTGTGTTTCTCTTATTTCTAAACACAAGTTAAGTAACCTAGCCTTTACTTCTTTTTTCATAGAAAAGTCAGTTGGTAGACTGACTTAACATTTACGATGCATAACATCTACAGAATGAACGATCTTATTATACTGTAGAAAACCATGAAGTGAATATTTGCATGTTATTAGAAAAAAACTGTTTTCTTCGAACTCCATTGACGCTGTATGTTAAGACAGAGTTTATAATGACCATACCTCTCCCGAAGGTGTGAAATCCCTGAATCAATGATAAGCACAGATTAAGTGAAAATTATTTGGGGTAAGGGGGGTCCAAATTATTTTAATATATTAATGCGCTTGATACACACATGTAGAGCATCTAGAAGGATGTGTGTGTTCCCAAATGCATGTGTAGGTGCCTTTGGTTACCAGTGAACAGGGAGAGCCATTCAAGGCCGATCTTGATCATGTGGAAAGGCTTCTGGGCCTTGTACAAGGTGATGGGCTGAGTGCACTGCTGCTGGACGTATAGCTCCAAATGATCCTGCAGGTTACTGCCAACACCTGAGAAACAATGGACAGAAGTGTGTGAGTCAAAGAAAATACACAGAGAGGCATTAAAACCAGTCATCCTTAGTGTGGTCTGTTTGTAAGCACTACAGCAGGTGAAAATAAATGTTTATGAAGTCAACTGTTTTCCATTTCAGTTTGTTGAAATAAGATATTTTGTAAATGCTTACATGCTTAAAAAATACCTCCGCAAATGTACCTGGTAAGTGCTGAACCACAGTAATGCCAAGCTGTTTCAGGTCATCTGCGTTTCCCACCCCAGACAGCATGAGAAGCTGAGGAGAGTTGATTGCTCCTCCACTCAATATCACCTCTTTATCTGCAAACACCTGAGGAGAGAACAGAACAACTGATGAGTGAGTCACTGAACAAGATTAACAGTCTACAGCCATGCCAGTGGCTCTGTGATTAGGCACAGCAGTGCATTCAGATACATGCTCACTAAATTTGCTAAATGCTAATTTATCTTAATGATATATTATATAAGCATAATAACTTGCTCACAATGACAGTTAGAACATGAAAATGTCAACCTCAAAGTCACTGGCATGGCTGTGACTTTGAGGATTCATCCTCCAGGCAACACTGACATCTTTTCCAAACTACCTACTACTCCCACCACATTTCTTGTTGTCAAGCTAGTTCACTAAAAAACAAAAATGTCAACCTCATGGTGGTGCTAGAGGAAAAGCTAGGTCATCTCTAAAGTCACTAGGATTCATCCTCTGCTGAGCATGAATGTCTGCACAAGACTTTGAGCCAATCCATCCAACAGTTGAGATGCTTATTTTAATTTATTCACAACATTTTTCTTGGGGGTTCTCTCCATCTTACCCTTTTCTTCTGTCCCTTCTGTATGTATTCCACTCCCACAGCACGGTTTCCATCAAAAAGGATCTTGGTGGTCAGGCAACGCACCTCCGTCTTCAGATTGGGTCGACTCAGGACAGGTCTCAGGTAGGCACTGGCTGCGCTCCACCTCTTCCCTGGACAGATTTGGGCAGTGAGATGCAGACAATATTAAGGTCTTGATTCATAAAAGGCATACTGCATACATGCTGCATATTGTTAATTTTTTAAAGTAGTTCTGTTTTCCTTAAACCTTTAAAAATGGTCATGTCCATCCAGCCCAAGCCTTCCTGTTGGTATCCATTCATGTCATCAGTGAAGGGGTATCCTGCCTGCTGCCCTGCTTCAATAAAAGCCTTGTGAAGGGGATGGTTGGTCTTCCCTCTGGACACATGAAGAGGTCCACTGCCACCCCGGTACCTACAGTGCACACAAGAAACATAAAGTTATCCTCTGTGTAATGTACTAAATTATATGTGCGTTATCTGTGTTACCTTGTTTCCAAACCATAAAAGTTTTTATCATGCTATTATTAACAAATGAGTTAATATCTGGAACGCTTTATTTAACAGGACTCCACTGTGTCATTACACATTCATAAGGAAAATTTTCTGATCACTCAGAAAGTATTTTGCAGCCTGGTGAGTCTAGGGGATGGAAGCACTTGCGCTGCCAGTTTTGGTAGGTACCTGTTTTCTCCCAGCTCGTGACGCTGAGCTTTCCTGAAGTAGGGCAGACAGTGTTCATAATCCCAGCCCTCGGCCCCCTCTCTCTGCCAGCGGTTGTAGTCCTCGGCGTGTCCGCGGATGTAAACCATGGCGTTGAGTGAAGAGGACCCGCCCCAGACACGGCCCCTTGGCCAGTACATCACCCGGTTATCCATGTGGGCCTGAGGTATAGTGTGGTAGTACCAGTTATACCTGAAGAGAAATGAAAGGAAATACAGCATGGCATCAAATGGAGCAGATATCTGTTGGTGTACTGCTTCTGAATAACAGCAGTTTAATAATATGCTATTACAGTACTGACATCAAAATACTGGACCAATATGTTTCATCAATATAATGCATGTGTAATTCATTTATTAAAGTTACCTGTATGTCCACTTGTCATTTACTGCAGTCTAAAATATCACAAACTCACACTTCTTTATGAATAATTCTTCTTCTGTGATGATATAGCAGATTTCACCCTTTGATATAAAAAAAAAACTGTACCTTGAGTAAATGGTATGATAGTTAAAATTTTAACATTTGTAGTATCTGTAAAAAGTCAAACAAAGTCAAAATGCTTTGCATTTTCTACATTTGCACTGAACTCATTTGTATTTGCACACACACAAAAATAGTGTAGTGTCTGGTAATTAATGACAGACACTCAGCCAAATAAAATAGTTCCATACACGTGCACCAAAACATTTCAAAAAAAGTGAAATAATTTAACTTCTGTACTTGTCATCACAAAGGTTGTAGGTCAGTGCAGCTGGCATGTGGATCTTCCATGAGAGTCTTAAGCTCCCTAGAAACATGTCCTTAGGCCCAGCCTCCAGCAGCAGCACTGACTCATGGGCATCCTCTGTGAGGCGGCTGGCAAGGACACAGCCCGCTGAACCCGCTCCAACAATGATATAACTGTAAGATGGTGGTGTTATCTGATGTGGTGATAATGAAGAGTTGCAATAAGCAGCTGAGGCACTAAAGCATCTGTAATGGCTGGCGGAGGAGCAGGACGAGGATGCCCCCATGTTTCTGGTCTTGGGGACAAAGTGACATTCTGGGAAACAGGTAAAGAAGTATCTGCCGTCCCTCATAAATCTTCCCTGAGTTGCTGTCAGAACTCGCCGAGCTCCAGTTTGGCCTAGTGTGGTCAACAACAACATTGTGGTTCTGGGAGGGCTTTCTTCATTCACTGGAAATCAACAACAACAACACACATTAAAGACACACTGAGAAGGAGCACGATGCATCTGGAACAGAAGCTAGTATATCTGTGTCCTGCTAAATATGCAATCTGTGGGTCATAGAGAGGCTTTTGATCGGCATTTTGGATTCCATGAACGTTAATTATTACTTGTGCCACACCTTGTCCTTCTCAAAGTCAGAGTTGCTAAATGAGACACTAGAACTGAGCAACTGCCTGAACAAGAACCCTGATTATTGTCATGGTTTGCTCGGTGCTGTTGAGGTTTATGTTTCTCTCTTAACTTTTGATTCACCAAACACTTACATTCGTTTTGGGCAAATAAATAAAGTCTTGAGCACTTCAACCAGTAATGTAGTGCTCCTCTCTGCTGCAGTTAAGTTTTGTGCTTCGGCCTGATAAGATCCCCAAATCATGCCTTCTCAGCTTACAAAGTGAAAATGTGAATTTTTTTTTTGCCCAGAATGAGACAAGCCAACGTATTTCTGTGTATGAGGGAGTGTGTACTAGAGTTAGTGTTCATTCTGTGTAAAAGGTCATCTACAATAAATTCTGCTGTCTTGCAAATATTTTCTTTGAAGGCTATTTCACATTAAGAGAAAGGCAGAGAGGGATATCTAGGTCAGGACTGTCAAATCAATAAACGAGCCTGAACTCAGAAAACAGCCTGAAATGTCAGCAGGTACCTTCTGATAAACCGAGACATTTAAAAAAAAAAATCACAACAAGTTGGAAACAGCAGGATGTCTGTAAGCTTCACTAACGTTCAAACTCATTTTAAGGCCAGTTTGCATTAAATATTTACGATGAAAGGCCAGTTTCGCAGCCGCTAGCATGTCAGCGTGACAGTCTGGGGTCAGTAGGTATAGCAGCAGTACATAGCTACATCTGTAGACACATTTCTTCTTGATTAAAACAGACTTTAAATGCTACAGCCGCTTTAAAACATAGGTTTAAACTGCATTTGAACGCTTTAGAGGGCTTCGGCTGATGGTGTCCGCGCTGTTACAGACTTAATTTCGGGCAGTATCCGCTACGTTTGTTTAGATTTACTATCGAAGTTGCTTGTTTGTCCGAAGCGGGGGCATGGAAATCACCGAATGCAAGTTTACAGACTACATTTAATTTAGAAATGTAAACGCAGACAGGAGACCGCGGTGCATAGTTGAATTAAGCTGCAGCAAATTGCGGAGCTTACCTTTAAATTTTTTTTCCCCCACTGAATCTGGAAACCCGTTCCAGCCACAGCCCAGCGGGCCCCCCCTCTGTGGGCGGGGCTTAACGGGACGATTTATAAGTTAACGGAACAATCTCAGTGTAATTTACGAGTCCGTTCAACAGGTTTACATCAGGTGGGGTGTCGTACCGACTGGTCAATGATTAAAATGATATGGATTGTAAAAATATCCAATCTATGTATTTATTCATGTTAATTTCTTTTTTTCTTTTAACTTTTGTTTTTGATTTTTAGGCCAGCCATGCGTTTCATGAAATGGGGAGTCGCGCTGATTTTGTTCTGCTGTGTGCAGGAACGAGTGAAGTCACATGAAATTGTAAGTTACTGACTTTAACAAATGAGCCATTAATTGTCTAACTTAAAACCGAAATCGATCCAAGTGCTGTGTTTTCTGGGATTTGTTTGCAGGAAGTGAAGTGTCGTCAATTTAATGGTAAGTTGTGATGTTTTACTTATACTCTGGATGAGACCTCTGACCTCTTCCAGATATTTTGAACTGTTAGATTTCCTTTGATTCTTTTTCATCTTATTTTTTATTGTGTGAAAAGCCTTAACATGATTGGACACTAAGATTTCCCAGTAAGTTATTTTAGGGGTTGTCAGCTCAGTGACATGTAAAGTAGAAATTCCATTACCTCTAAATGCTGCCTACCAGAGGAAACTGATATGAAATAAAATTGCATCACCATCTTGAAATTTTATTAGTAATCCATTGGTAAGGAACAGGAGCTTATTAAAAAATGTCTGATGCTAAATTGAATAAAATTTTGTAGTCATTCAGGTTTAAAAACATATTTTACAACTTTTCAACAATTCTTGTCGATGTGAATGCAACGCTTTTACATTGAGCGTTCACTGGCATTTCATAAAATGAACTATCACAGAAATTGCAATACATTTCCACAGCTGAATTGTTGGAGAATGATAATATACACATTCTCAAAGTGTGGACAGTGATCTTCACCGTTGTCTCTTGTTACAGACTTACCTCCTGCCAATAATACCTCTCCATCTTTGCTGGCGGACTTGAAAGTGGAGAAGGTGACAGTGGGAGAAAATATGCTGAACATCAGCTGGGCGATCAACATTGATGGTATCTGACTACCACGCTTTAATACTGTTTTAGCAGTGAAAGTAACCCTGTAATCGCTTATGAAGAAGAGTTCTCTGACATGGCATCTTCAGAATGTATTATTAAATGCATTTATTATTAAATTACAAGACAGTAGCTCAGTAGCTAGTTATTGCTGACTGGCTTTAGTCTGGTTTGGGTCACACTGCACCAGGCAGAAGGTATATAATGAAACAGAACAGAATTATAAAAAGCTTTTGCAGAATGTGCAGCAGGTGTGTGGCTGAAAGAGCCCCCTAATGGTAGAGAAACATTAATGCAGATAGATAGACCTTCACTGCATTTTATGCAAATTTAGTCAGGCAGGATCTCCATCACATTGGAAGTGAAGGACACTGACTAGCTTATATCTGAATACCAAGACTAACCAAGTGATATTTTGTCTTCAGTTCAGTGAGGAGAGATCAATAGACAGTGCAGGGTTAGGGTTAGGTTCGATATGCAGAGGGCAGTGAAGACAGGAAATAGGAAGAATCCGCTGGGGGCTAGATGCTCATGGTAGTGGGGTAAAGCCAGAAGATGGAAAATGGAACTTTACTGCTGATATGCCAAGATCATCCTGCAGGACAAGGTGGTGATGGGAAGGAGGTGGGTTGTGCAGTCATAGGTCTGAACGCCAGAATGACAGAAACAAAGTGATATTTAAAGGACAGCCTCAGCAGACTGACTGGCTCAGAGGATGCAGGCAGGACGATCTTTGGCCAGTTTTGGTGATGTTACTGATGAATTTTGACAGTGTGGGAAAGAGTAAATGATGGAGTAGATGAAAATGTAAGAGCAGGGCAATTCCCAAAAGAAAGATTCAAGGAGAAAATAGAATATATATAAATATAGAATATATATTATAAAAATATATCGTTGTTGGTGATGCATCCCACCAGTGCTGTGTCATCCGCAAACTTTACTATCTGACAGCTTGGGTTCTTTGCAGAGCAGTTGTACGTCAGCAGGGTGAACAGGAGGGGTCTTAGCACGCAGCCCAGAGTGAAAGCGAAAAGATCTTATTGAACTCCCCATGGTGTTCTTATTGAACTCTCCTTAAAAATTCACTAAACACTGTCATTTTCTGTCTCTCCGCAGCTAGTATTAAATATCTGAACGGGACTCTGATCGTAATTTCGGGGGAACCAGGGTACTACTGTGAATACAACCCACATTTGGCCATGGCAAACATCACTGGGCAGGTGCCATGAATAGAATTAATAATACATTTTTGTGAATTGATAATACATTTTTGTGTTTTAGCAATGAGCATGAGTTTGAAATAATGGACCAGCCAAAGGGTTTGTGAGATTGAAAGATTAAAATCACTGTCATCTTTTCAAATCTAGATATGGTTTCATTATTTGCTAAAAGCAAGCCATGGCCACAAGCTCATCCAAGCTGCCAATCTTCCTTTGCCTCCACTGAATAGTGGCCCCTCTTACAAGTTTGTACAAATCATGATCCAAAATGATCCAAAACAACGTAAGTTATTTAAAAAAAAAAAATCCTATTTATTTTATTGCTCCTCAGCAACATATTAAACTACAAAAATATTAAAATGTCAAAACTGTCTTCTCTGTTTTCTTAGCACCTTCATTATCATCAAAGACGTCTCCTCAAGTTCCTACAGGTGAGCAATCTCATTTGCTTGTGCATGTTTGTATGTGTATATAATGGATAATACTTATAATTTTACAAGAAAATGTTGATTATTCTCTGTTTAACTCTATGTTTTAAAGATTTCACTCCAGTTGAGACCACTGCCTCACGTAAGACTCCACAGTTACTTAATGAACTGTCAGTACATACACTAAATCAGTTAAATCTCACTATTAGATGAAGTAAATTGTGTTTTGTGTATATGTGTTTGTTTGTGCAGCCTTGGGAATAGAAAGGGTCGCTGTGATCATTTTTGGAGCACTGAGTGGTTTGATGATCCTGGGTTCCTGCTTCATAATGTGTAAGTACAACACTTTTTAAATGTACTTTTAGTGGAAAGAGGTCCTAGCCACCAAAACTGTGGATGATAAATGAAAAGAGAGACTCAACTTAATGCACTCTTCTTCTATGTGTGCCCAATATGGTTTATTTCAAAATATTTGAAAACTGCTAAATCCTTCCCAACCAATTTACAGCAGTCTCTCTGTCACATTGCAGAGGAGCTTTGCTTTAACTACTTTACTGACTAAATGTCTTTATATCTTGCAGTGGAGACATTCTTCACATCCTAGACAATGAAACATATCAAGATTGGGCTCACCACAGCCTTGCTATCTTGACAAATTTGGAAATTCCTTCCAGATTATATAAAATGTGTGACACAGTTGGTGCTGAAAATAGCTAAACTCTCCTTTCCAATATTTACTTGTTCCCCAGATAAAAGCTTTGGACCCAGAATTGCCAAAATACCTCAGTCTCCCATGGTCCCTGTCTCTGTCCTTTTGGTGTACCCTCCTGAGAATTCAGCCTTCCAGCAGGCTGTGGTGGCCCTGGCAGAGCTCCTGCAGTGTCACGGCAGCTGCAGCGTGGCTATCGACATGTGGCAGCAGGGGAGGATTGCAGAGCTGGGGCCGATACGCTGGCTTGCTGAACAGGCCAAGGCTGCAGACCAAGTGCTCATCATCTGCCCACAGGTAGATATTGTATGTGGTGTGTAATTTTTGTCATTTATTTCTTCTGACTAGGAGTGATCAGTTTTTATTGTGTTGTTGCTTATATGATGTGACCTAGTCACCTGGACTCCTGTATCTTTACAGCAAGGACCAAAATAAGGACTTAATTGTGTCATCTTTGACAGTTAGTGATCAACTTAATAATACACATAATCCATGCTTTAGCAGTATCTAGGAAAGTAATGTTATTCTCTTTATAACGTCTGGATGACTCAATATGTTCAAAAGAGTAAAATATCACAGTATTGAGATAGTGTGGTTACAGGGATGAGACACAGGTACCTCAAAAAGAGACAAGTTTTTGTTGACAATAGTTGACACGGCAAATGAGATGTCAGTAAATGCAGAAAAGAGTTGACCTCAGGGGACTCCCACATCATATGCATGTATCTACCTGGAATTCCCTCAGGGCAATCCTTGACATTTTGCAGATGTACTGTTTTTACTCATATTGTCAAATAAACTAAACTAAAATTAATAAAGCTTCTCTTCTCTTCTCTCAGCCCTCTTCACAGCCCGGCTACTTTCCTCCCAACCGCAACTTCCCAGAACCCTCCATTCCAGCCGCAGCTCATGACCTTTACCCCCTGATCCTCAACATGGTTGCCAGCCACACAAAGAGTGCCAGTGACCTGGCTAAGTTCTGGGTGGTGCAGCTGGGCAAGCAGCAGGACAAAAGGCCCAGTAACTTGCCGCTGGAACTGAGGGCTTGCAAGTCTTTTTGTTTGATGAAGGATTTGAAGAAACTGTGCAGGAGTGTTCATACTCGCAGACAGGATAAGAAGAAGATATCAGATCTGATCTTCAGACCAGGAGTTTCCTTCAGTGAAAAGAGTACAGCAAAGTTAAGAGAAGCTGTAGAAAAGCATTTCCAGAGAGGAGAAACCGCTTTAGAACTGTCACTTTTGTATGAAAATGTATAATGAAAATCTTTAGATTGATATAGAGGATGGATCAGAATAGATTTGTAAATGACCAAGTCAACAACTATTTTTACTATATGGGTGTATTTTATTTTATTTTTTACAGATGACATAGACTTGTTTTGGTAAAAATCCCTGCTCATATGCTGTAGTGTGGATACATGTGTCTGTCACTGCATCATCTATGGTTTGCAAGACTGCATTATATTATATATTATTTTGTATTAACATAAATGTTTTTCCATCAAATGCAGCGAGGACTGTTCCGACCTATACATAGGGGAGACTAAACAACCACTCCACAAACGCATGGCCCAGCATAGATGAGCTAAGTCCTCCGAGTCATGACTAGTCCCTAAGGGGACTGTTTTCGGAACCCTTTTGTTATGTTTTGCACTCTTTTGTGGACTTTTGAACTCTTGTTTAGTTAAGTTTTGTTTATAGTTCCTGTTTTATTTTGAAGTCATTGCCCTTGTTTATCTTGTCTTGTTCTACTTCCTGTCCTTGTCTTGTTGTCCCTCCATTTGATCCACCGTGACACTTCGGTCAAAACTCAGCTGTTCACCTGCATCTCAAGGAGAAGGGACACTCCTTTAAAGACAGTGATGTCCACATTTTGGACAGAGAACATAGATGGTTTGAAAGAGGAGTTAAGGAGTCCATGTATGTCAAATTAGAACGTCCATCACTGAACAGAGGGGGTGGTCTAAAACACCAGCTGTCACCAATCTATAACGCAGTTTTGAGATCCCTCCCCAGACGACTAACCCATCCACATCTGGGCTCATGTGACTGATGACTCACGTAATGCTTAGTTTCTACAATAAGCCTCGGTACCCTCAGGTGCCAAAGAGTCCACTCGAGGCAGCCCAGCAGGCGCTCCCAGGGGTACCAGGTGGGAAAACTAGGTGGGAAAGGTTAAGAGCTTAAATGTTTGACCTGCATGAATGGGAACTTGCACAGACACTTGCTGAATTCAAAACATACAGTGCTGCCACATCTAATTCTAATGCTAATAAACTTCAAATAGCTGCCATTACTGTGGAGGTTTGCCCACTTAATGACTCTTCTCTACTTCTGTTATGCTACATACAGTGTTGTGCAAGTTCAAACTAAACAAGAACTAGTTCAAAGTTCAGTTCGCACAGATTAAAGTGAACCAGTTCAAGTTCATAGTTCACATTTTTAAATTTTGAACTAAGTTCATTGAATCCAAAATGAACAGTTCATGTTCATTTTTTCCATTGTTTTTTTTTATGAGCTATTCTTGTTCAAGAGAATCTCTGACTGACCTACCCATCCATTCCCAGCCCTTGATTATTGCCTCCTCTCACTTCTTAAACTAAATGAACAATATTGTACACTACTATAAAATCATAGAAAGATGCACAACACTGGTAGTCACATACAAGTTCCCTGATGGCTTGAGCGTCTAGTTAGCTGTCAGAGAACAAAGGCAGCTCCTTCAAAACATCTCTGCTTCATTCATCCAAATTCCGCAGCAATCCAGCGGATCCAACAATGAATAATCCAATCGTAAGTCTAAGGGCAGGGTTTTTTACGTTATGTAGTGACTGCCAAAAAATGCTTTAACTTTAAATCAAACAAAAAAAATCAACTTAATTCAACTTCATCAAATAATCACCAGTACATCGTGGGTATGTGGTTTATGCAGGCAAAAAAAAGTCAATGTCCATTCATGGCGTCGTTTTGTGGCAGGTTTATTTAGACCATTTTGAACGCCGTTCAAAGTAAACTGTTTTATATTTTTAACTTTTTAGAATGTAAATGCTCTATTTTTGCACATTTTTGTTCTTTGAAATGCATGCACATTACTTGTTTTTCTGCTTTCTGCATCTTATCTTAAAAATTAGTACTTCAGACATTAAAAATACATTTTTATTGACACCCACGCTGACACACCAACAGCTGCTTCAGAGGAAGGCGAGGCCGAGGAAGAGCGCAGCCAGAACGCCCAGAGTTAGGCCGATGACCCGGAACACGGCTCTCCATTCACTGCGGGAGGCATCTTTCTTTGCATGACGAGCTGAACACTTTTTGATGTGGGCTTGCATAATTTCAATGATAGTAATGTCCATAGCTGGTTCCTCAACTCTTACTGTCAGCAGGGTGACAAACAGCCGGAGCTGCTTCTCACGTTCTGCCTCGGTTGCTGACTCATTACCAGAGGCAGGAGAATGGGCACATGGGATGTTTGAGGTGTGTCCATCATTGCCTGGGAGTTGTTTTCGTTCTCCAGGGTTTTTTGGGGTGAATCTTCTTCAGATACAGTTCTTGCTTCCATCTCTTTCTTTATCTTGGATGCTTCCTCGTCTTGGGGGTAATGTAAATTCCCAGTCAGCTAGCCTCTGGCCTACTAGCCTCCAGCCAGTCTCTCGTGTCCAGTCGGCGGTAGGTAGTTCAGTGTAGTCTTGGAGAGCTAATCCGGATTCTTGGAACGTGTTGTGCTATAAGGCAGCCAGGTGATGTCACATACATCAAATGTAGAATGAGTCACACCACACACCTTCTCCCAAGCAAAATACTAAATGAAAAAAATTTAAATATTTACAACGGAGAGCCATAAGTTAACACAGCACAAACTTCTCCACTTAGAACCAGACATTTTTTATGACATTAGATTGTTAATACTGATGCATTAATGTATAAGAAATGTGTTCCTGTTGTCGCTGGTTGAGATGGAACAAGTTTTAACTACTTAAACTATATAGTTTCCAGTTATCCTTCGGTCCACTACCTCAAAACTGCACTTAAAAACAGGTTTTGAGCAAATTGACTTTTCTTTCCACCACTGCCCATAACTGCTTTCCTCAAAGATTAATTTAAGATATTTGGGTTCCTGTGGGGAATCAGAGGAAATGTTTAGAAAACTCTAAAACAAATTGAAAACACAACATTTTAGAAAACACATTTATAAATTAGAAAACAACTGCCACAACATTCATGGAAAAAATTATTAGACCACCCTTGTTTTCTTCAATTTCTTGTTCATTTAAATGCCTGGTATGTGTTTTGACTCTCGCCGGGACCTGTTTGCGGACGCTGTGCAATGAAAGAATAATAATTGTAGGAGCCATTTTGCCAATTTTGCCAGTTTTGCCATAATTTTTCCATCTGTGAGCGTAGACGTGAGTTTCGCTCTATCCGGAGGGAAATGACGACGTTCAATCGGAAAATGAAAAAAAGAAAGTTTTACGACAGCTGTCAGTCGACGTGCGATTTACGGCATACAGCATGGCTGGTGCAGCTGAACGGGAAGCTGCGTACGGCACCGCAGAAGCAACTGATCCACACAAACATTTGAAGGAGTTATTAATTAATCTCTTTCTATGATTCTATAGTAGTGTATAGTACAGTTCATTTAGTTTAGAATAGCTCATAAAAAAACAACGGGAAAAAATGAACGCGAACTGTTCATTTTGGAGTCAATGAACTTAGTTCAAAATTATGAACTTGAACTACTCTTGTTTAGTGTGAACTTGCACAACACTGAATATATTATATTTATTATAGAGGAAAAAAAAAACAAACTCATTGGACAAATAGAAAACGTCGTTTTGTACCATGTGACCAAACACGGAAGTAGAGCTCGCCGCAGCGCCAACGTTTCATCCAGGAGGAAAGCCCTCGTATGTGGTTGTCTTCTGAGGCACTTTTCAAGCACTAGAAGGTCGCGGCTCACTTTTTCTGATTATTTAGACGATCACCTTAAAAGGTGGCCATGACTCAGGCTGAGAAAGAGCAGGACAACGGGAAGGAGAAAGAAAAGGAGCGAGAAAAGGACAAAGAGAAGGAGCAACAGCGCGGAGTGAAAAGACCCATCGCTCCTCCGGCCATCCCAGAGCCCCTTCAGGAGGTCAGCTCGAAAGCTGCGTGTTTTTATTGTTGATGTGATGCTCATATTTGTGTAATATACCCGAATTTACTTGTCTAGATAGACACAATCCAACGTGTTCAGTTTACGTTCAAGTGAAATGGTAAAAAGCAAGAACAAGTTTGTGAAACGCTGTCAATAGAATACACACACACACACACACACATTAATATGTGTCCTGACCTCAGCTCAGACCTGAACCCCATCCAACACCTTTGGGTTTTTTTTATTTCTTCTTTTACAGCAAATACAGAGCAACTTTGTAGTTGTCATCCACCCTGGTTCAAGAACACTCCGCATTGGCCGAGCAACAGACACTCTTCCCGTGACGGTCCCACATGTGATAGCACGCAGGCACAAACAAAGTGGACAGCCCAGATATGAAGATGCCTGGCTGTTGAGAGAAGGTCTCAATGTACGTCACTCACCGGATACAACCACAATAAAGCCTTTTAGCCTATGTGTTACTCCGCTATTCAGATTAATTTCATATTTGTGCTATTTTTAATATACCTTCATTTCTTCTTTATGCTTTTTGCCAGAAACCAGAGAGTAAAGAGCAGAGGCAGAATGGGCTTAAAATGGTCGACCAAGCCATCTGGTCCAAAAAGATGTCAAATGGAGTGCGGAGGACTCCCGTGTCTGCTGAGCAGGTATGTGTATTATGAAAGAGAGAAACAGGAAGAGAGAGAATTGTTGCACATATGCCTTTGTAAGAAGAAGCATGGTATACACTTTCATTTGGAAACATTTAAATATGAATCTATTTCTTATACCAGTTTTTGTGTTTGTGTGTAGGCCAGAGCATATAATTGTCAGATCCGTCCAGCAGTACTAGACACCAGCTCCAGGGTGAAGTGGACCAACACAGCTCACCATCCTCCTCATCTGGTGGGAGAGGAGGTCAGTGCATGTGACTGAATGAGTTTACATTGAAATTAAATAAGATATCTGAAACAGTTTACTGTAAGTCTTTGTCTCTTTATCCATTTTTCTTTATTCAGGCTCTTTATGTGAATCCATCCGACTGTTACAACATCCACTGGCCTATAGTCAGAGGTCAGCTCAATGTGCACCCTGGTCCTGGAGGCTCACTGACTGCAGTCCTGGCTGACCTGGAGACTATTTGGAGTCATGCCATTCAAAAACATCTTGAGATCCCCCTCAAAGATTTAAAGGTAGGAGAAACTTTTTCACCTCTGCATATCACTTTCCTGGCAGAGGTCAAAGTGCTCTGCAACATGTTGAAACAATAAACGTTGAAAGAACACAGATGAAGAAAAGCTTATAATAACCGCTTCATTAAATTGTTTTATTTAGCTCTGTATGTCTATGTTTATTCAGTGTGATCCACTAAAAGGCACAAAAATAAGGAACATTAAAGTGTTTATAAAACACAAGAAAATTACAAGATTAACACGTGCAAAACCTTAAGCATTACCTAGAGGCACATCCATTGGAAAAGCCATCTTACAAAGTAAGTTAAAGAGCAAAGGTGAATTAATACAACTCACACAGCTCAAACACACTGAGTTGAACAAGAAAAACAAAAACTTTACTTGGTAAACCTTGAAAATCAGATGAATGTGTGCTTATAATGGGAACGCTTTTCTTCTAACATTAATGCTTTGCTTTTGTACTGGTTGCCAGTATTACAGATGCATCCTGTTGGTCCCTGACATTTACAACAGGCAGCATATCAAGGAAATTGTCAATATGTTGCTGCTTAACATGGGCTTCTCAGGTATCACACACACATATATACATGTACATGTGTGGCTGTACTTCTCTCTTGCCCTCAACTTACCTTCTATCCTGTTGTGTGTGTGTGTGTTTGTTTATGTGTTTATAGCAATCATCGTGCACCAGGAGTCAGTGTGTGCTACATTTGGCAGTGGGTTAAGCAGTGCTTGTGTTGTGGATGTAGGAGACCAGAAGACAAGTCTCTGCTGTGTAGAGGACGGAGTGTCCCACCGGAACTCTAGGTCGGCCTGAGACCCACTTTTTAAATTTTAAATCATGTGTATGAAATAGTTTATTTGTCCAGGTTGTAATGCAGAGATAATAGATCCCTTTTGTACATGAATACATAATTTAACAACCGTGAGTGTTTGATAAAAACTAATGATAGTTTCTGGTAGATTCTTGTTCATATCTTGCTTTTAGTGTGACATTTTACATCAGCATTACACTGAATGTTCCACCTCTCTCTTGGAGTCCACAGGTTGTGTTTGGCATACGGTGGCTCAGATGTGACCCGTACTTTCTTCTGGCTCCTGCAGAGGGCGGGTTTTCCCTACAGAGACTGTCAGCTGTGTAGCAGACTGGACTGTCAGCTACTACAACACCTAAAAGAGACCTTCTGCCATCTAGACCAAGTATGTTTGTGTTAGGGAAGTGGGGTTTGTGTCTCTTTGTTCAAAGATTAGAGTTTAGAGATTAATTCCAAAATGCATCTTTCCTTTGCTTGTTCTCAACAGGACATATCAGGACTTCAAGATCATGAATTCCAGACACGTTTCCCAGAAGCCCCAGCTCTGCTCTACCAGGTTCGACTTGGGGATGAGAAATTACAGGTACAAATTTAAAACAGAAATGACAAAGTGAGCTGCTTTGAAATTGGTGCTTTCTCCAGCTTGTGTACTGGAATTACTCTTCATCTGTGGCTGTATTTGTTTCTGTCCTCCTTTATGTTTTCTGGCTTGTGTGTGTGTGTGTGTGTGTGTGTACACGAGTTAGGCACCTATGGGTCTTTTCTACCCAACCACATTTGGCATCACAGGTCAGAAGATGACATCACTCCAGTATCGTTCCCAAGGTGACTCAGAGGATCCTCATGATGAACAGTACCTGCTGGCCACACAGAGCAAACAGGACCAGGTAACACACACACACACACACACACTGATGTCACACTAAGAATATAATCTGATTTCTTCAGATAGAGTCTCTCTCTCTCTCGCTTATGCTCTCCTTTTTTCCCACCAGTCCTCCAAATCTGCTGCAGACCGGAAGGCTATCTCCAGACCAGCTGGAGCCTTGGATGGTGAGATGAGCAGTCAGGGAGGGATTGGAGAGCTCTCTGACCTACCCAGGGGCTGCGGGATTGGTGGCAGTGGAGGAGGGATGCAGGGGGAGATGGAGCTTGGGCCTGCCCAGGGGGAGTGCCTGATGGGGGCGGGAGAGGTAGACGAGCACCTGTCGGCTCACCTCTCCAGGAAGACGGCAATCATGAACCAGTTTGAGAGCAAAGCCCTGGGCCTGGATAAGGCCATCCTGCATAGCATCGACTGCTGTGGTAAGGAAGAGGGTGAAGGGAAGAAATGAGGGGTACTCCAAGGTGTACTCAGGAATTAGTTCCCAAAATAGAAATAGTTAGGAATTATGTAAGCAGAAGAAATACTATACAAAACATAAAAGCATCTTTTATAGGGTATCTTTTTATTTAATTTACAAGGAAGTAAAAAAGGATTAAGATAAATGTTTCTCAGTGCTTGGGACATCCTGTTTTTCCTCATCTTGTGTGTGCTTCTTTTTTTTGGTTTACAGCCTCAGATGAAACAAAACGAAAGATGTACAGCTCCATCCTGGTAGTGGGAGGGGGCCTCATGTTTCATGGTGCTCAGGAGTTTCTGCTACACCGTATTATCAACAAGATGCCGCCTTCCTTTAGAAGGCTGGTAGACAATGTGGAAGTTATCACACGGCCAAAGGTAACCTGGAATTCGTTGTATGTAGAATAAGATATCTGCAATCCAGGCAAAGTAGCAATGTGTTCAGTGGCCCTCATTTTTCAATATTACCATGTTTGTCAAAAGCTGTGAATTTCTGAGTCCTACACACAGCATACTGTACTTACATCCTGGAGAGACAGGTAGAATAATAAATAATAAGAATAACTCCTCTAATGTGCTCTACACTGATGTGTATGTTTTCTAGGACATGGACCCCCGCCTGATATCATGGAAGGGGGGAGCAGTGCTGGCGTGTCTAGACACCACCCAGGAGATGTGGATTCACCAGAGGGAGTGGCAGCGCTTTGGTGTCCGAATGCTCCGTGAGAGAGCTGCCTTTGTCTGGTGAAGCCAAACTGATTTTGCTTGGAAGCTCTTTAAAAACACACAGTGTTTTGTGTGTAAAAAGGAACAGACATCAGATGTATGTTCTGTAGTTGATCATAAACATGGAAAAGAAAGTAAGAATTTGCTCCAGAATTAAACAACCAGAAAGACTTGGCAGCTGAAAATGATAAAACTCTTGAGCACAAACCTGAAGTGTTCTGCCAGCAACATCTCAAAAATCTGCAAAATGGAAAAGCATATTGATAGTATCACTTTGTCGGTTATAGCGCTGCTTTTAGCTGTGTTCGCTTCTCCTTGCATCAAAACCCCCCTAGGTGGTGATTGTTGTAACTTCTGAACAGACTTTAATAGGAGAGGGGATTTACTTGTTAATATTCTGTAAATATTAGTTATTCTGCCATGTTTATGGATGTTTAGAGTTGTGTAAATAAACCTGCCACATGCGTATACACAGTAGTTGTATTTGATGGGAACAAACAATACCTATCTTGGAATTGTGACCATTGAATTTAAACACAAATTTGACTGGTACAAGCCAAACCTCTCTTCACAAACCCAGTAACCTAAGTCTTTTAAAATCTTACACATTCTGTAACTGTTGCAGCTGAGTTTAAAGATTGCCACATGCCTCTACTTGCTCTCCTGTTATCCACATTATTTTTCAGACAACAAATCAGTCCCTCCTTAGATTTAATATTGGTTTAATATCTTCACATTATTAATAATTAAGTACAGAGTAAGTAAATCTCATTTTTGCCAGTATCTGCACAGAGGCAAGTTTGGTCATTACCAAGTGTGACAATAATTGTCCAAGACAAACTTAGTAACATGTTTTAATAGTGCACATTTTTATTTAAACAGAGGGATACAAAACACAGACAAACTAACTTAACGATTCCCAGGAGGGATTCCCATATCTGAGATGTCAGTGATGTCACATCTCTAAAAGACTATCATGGAGAGGCAAAGGGAGGAAAAATGGAGGAAGTGATGCGGCTAGCTGCTGTATCAGCCATTCTGGCCCCTACGTGTAGGAATTCCCAAAAAGGCGTCAAGAAACTGCTCGTGGCAGTGGCAGCCAATGAAGAGGGGCTTCAGCACTGTAACGTCACCGTCTTTCTTCAGGCTATCAGCAAACGGACAGGCCAAGCCCCACGCCTACACTGGATGTGTAGGCATTTACCTGGAGAGAAGTGGGGGTTGTACAGTGAAGTTCTTATAGCTAGTTATTAGACTGAACCCCTAATCTCACTTTGTGATATGAGTTCCACAAATAGAAGGTAAGAAATAATAGCGTTTCTCCCATGAGTATCATTTCATTCAGAAAAAAAAATATTCCTCACCTTCCTCATCCTCCTCCACCCATTGGCGGAGGGCTAGGCCCTGCACCGTGGACTACTCTTCCCATCCGCCTTCTGCCACCAGGGGGACCTGGAGGACTGCAAAAGCAAGCAAGAGAGTAGGAGGAGAGTGAACAATGGTGTAAAATGAGGCCTTAAATGTCTTACAAAGGTAATAATAAATTATTTATTGTTGTTTTTGCCATTTTCTTGCTTGTATCAGATGCTTGAAACTGGCATACAAGGGATAGGTAACATAAATGACAAACACTAGTCAACTCACTAACGTGCAGTTGTGAGTAAACTGCACTAGTGGTACGAGCATGAGATAAGCTAAACTCTGCAGCCCTAGGGTTAGGACGTTCCCTGCATTCTGAACAATTTTTAAATAAGCTTCTAGTGATCAGTTGGTTTTGTATGTACATCCAAAATCACGACATGCTACTAAACCTTGTTCAGGGCAGATGGACATGTGGGGCATTTCCCCAGTGAGTATGTGAGAGTAGAGAAATGACTGTGCCCCGGGGACCTACCCTCTGCCATCACTGAAGCGTGATGAACCACAGTTTCCATCCTTTGTCAGGTCTGGGTGAACCAATGTCCTAAAACTGGCAGAGGACAAAGAAGATCAGAGTGGATGACAGTGTTATGTGGTGACAGAAAAAACATTAGTTTTCTTCAATTTTTTGGTTTATGACAAAATAACTGCAAAATAAAACGACATTCTAATAAGCCTCAGCATATACCTCATAAGCAGATGTTACCAAACTAATGCTCTAAAGTAAGTTGTTGACCATGAATATCATATAAACGTTTGTCTTAAGTCATGTGTAGATTACATTGTTTAAAATGTGACACATCCATTTTAGTTAACAAGTTGACCGTTTGGTTTGCTTCCTTCAGTGTTTGTGTGACTGACTGACTGACTCACAACAGGCCGATAAAATCAACTGCTCCCCAGAAAAGATCAACCAGTAAGGACAGTCGCCACGGTGACTGGGACCTGCTGTCCAGGACCTGACCTGAGAGAGGGAGAGATGGAGGCGACAGCAGAGATCAAGTGGTGGAAGACAGAGTATATTATAGTGTTATTATTATCTAAAACCAATAGTGTGTTCACACATTTTCCGTCATTTTACCAGTGAATTGATGGACCCGTCATACGCTTACAAACCCTTACAAACCGGCACTGAGTACACGCGGGCTAACAGCCAATCAGGGTTTACAAGCGAGAGGACGCACAAGTTAACGCGGCCCAATGTTCAACACAGCACAGTCACTGAAGTACTGCAATTAACACTGAAATTAAACGCCTTGGAAACCCTCCTAGATGCACTCTTATTGAAGATTAGCAAAATTACTTCAGCAGTTCTTCCTACTACGCACATCCTACAGGGCTAGACTAGCTAAACCAGCTAGTTTGCTAAATAAAAAGTCTGCTTCCATTACACACTCCTGTTAAAGCGATGTGTTTCAACAGAAAATAGTCCTATATATATACATACAAGAACTTCATAATCATTCTTAATATGAGAAAACGGTTGAAGACAAGGGACAAACCACTCACCGTTGGACACGTACACCATCTTGTACAAGGTAACAACACAGCTTTAACAGCTGTGTTTACCATTCATGTTGTACTTCCGGGTCCGTTATTGTTGCGTCATTGTCTGTTGCGCATGCGCAGCCAATGTGAAAAAGAAATAAAAAAAATAATGAAAGACAGCAAATTTTTTTTCCTGTTATAAAACAAAACCCTACCTTCACATTTATGTTTATTAATTTTGAATACATAAGATGCCATTAAAAAATGTAGTTGTTTATCTAGAAATAACAGTTGTGTAATATAACAACAGCCCTGCAATGAATCCAACATTCATGAAGGTTTACTGGTTCTTTTTTGTTGAAACTGTTCTAGCTAGGTATTCATGCAACTTTCTGGTATTTCTGGAGGCTGCAGTTTTGATTTGACATTGTTTTGTTTTGATAAAGTTAACAGGCATATGTGGCTTGAGACCCATCACTTCTGGACTGCCCATAGACTCGCTCACATTTTTCAACAGGAACACAACATAATTTTGTACTGCGATTAAATGAAAGGTTGTTTGCATGGTACCTGCAACGAGACTGCAATGAATGGCAATAACAGCTGTGTGATTTATTAAATGCTCATACAAACAAGGGAACAACTCACTGTTCTCAAACAAGATTAAGCATGTTTTTGCGAAATCATCTGAAACCACTTGTTAGTTAGTATTCGTACTCTGAAAGAGATATACTTCTTACAAAGAATAAAAAAGAGCAAGTGTGAAGTGTGTTATTCAACAATGACAATTCATTTATCATTTTTCGTTTGCTGATGTGGTTTTGCGGTCTTGATTGTAATTGCTCTTAATTATGCAGAGTCATGAAAGAAGAACAAACAAAAAAGTAATCACCGTAACTTTTCTTGGATTCCCAACTGGCCAAAGCCACATAAGCTCTATTCATTGAGCAGAGTATATTTAACAAAACAAAGTACAGACAACTTTTGATTTTTTTGTGTAATATTTAAATATGAAGTAATTACATGTACTGTCTGATGCTTTGTGAATTCAACAATAACATACACAGTAAATCATCTGCAGTACGGACATTTTCAACTATTTAGGCTCATTCTCAACAGTCTACACTGAAGTTATGATGTTTGATTGTAAACCAGGAAAAATGGAATAGATTGCAAAAAAACCAAAAACAAAACATCGGTATTGCACTATGATGCATCCATGCATAATAAATAATCAAATCTAAAAACTGAAATGTTATTAAAAGATCCATGAGCACATTTGTCAGTTGGCGACATTAAGGGATGAGGGCATTCTGTGGGCAGTCTAGATGTATTAGAAAGGCTGAAACAACACATAAAACTGTGCTATTCCTTTTCACTGGTCTGAGGTTCAGGTCCTGTACTTTCTTCACCAGGCTTTTTTATGCTGCACCCTTCTTCACCCACATGGGTTTCAGGTTGTATTCTGTATTCAGATTTTTCTGTGTTGTACTCCTCAACACTAGCCTGAGGTTCAGATATCGCTTCGTCTTCCACAGGCTTTTCGATGCCGCACTCTTTGGCATTTGTTCGCAATTCAGTTTTCGTGCTCCCTTCACTAGGTTTTTGTGTGTCACACTCTTTGTCGAGTTCAGGTTTAGTGTTCTTTCCATCTGGCTTTTGTGTGTCAGTCTCTGTCTGTGTCTTCTGATTGGCTGCTCCTCTAAAAATGCCGGCTTTATGAAGCTCACGCCGTATAGTTTTTACTGAGACGGCGTGAGAGAGGTGTCTATTCAACTCTGAGGTTATTTTTGAGGCTGTATACTCAGGGTGTTCGTCAACTATCCTGAGAAGTGTTTGTCTATCGTTTTCGGTAAGCTTTGACTTGCGTCCGCTGTTCTTCTTTGCTGATGCTGTTCGTCCATGTTTGATGTATACAGTCATGACTCTGGAGACTGTTCCTCTTGCCACATTAAACAGCTGTGCAGTTTTTGTGACAGATGCACCAGAAAGTCGTGCAGCAACTATTTGGCATCTTTCAAACTCTGTTAAGTCACTCATATTGTTTTGAACAGTCCTGTGAAAGTGTGGACAGTTGATTTTTTAGTTTTTTTTCGGAGCTGACAGACAATCCCCCCCCCAAAAAAGACAGGCAGCAGGCTCTGTAATTGCTACTTAGGTGCTCCAAAGTCCTATGGTCATATGGTGTTTCCATCCATTATTGTGTATACTTTGGCACAGAGATCCAGGGTGGGCAAAGATGCAATGATAAACTGCTGGGGTGCACTGTGTCCTCGCTGGTCTATAAATGAATGAAAGAGGGATAAGAGGATATAGAAAAAACATATGTTTAAAACACCTGCACTCAGCCATGTGCTAATGTAGACATTCTGTTTTAAAGTGAAGCCTGTGCCAGGAGTCACACAACAAACTGAATGCGGGAGCTAACATTACCTGTTAAGAACTACACAGGCTGGACAACATAAACACCTTACTGTCCAGTATATAATAATTAACCAGCAGCAGCTAACACACATTTAGAGAAGCTTTATAGCATAGACTCTTGAGCCATGGGTTAGGTTTTTGTTGACAGTCAAAGGTGTTCAATCAACTCAATGGCACCGTTAATTTTCGACGCTAGCCAGGTAGCAAGCTACGAGATTAGCTTCCATCAACTAAACACGTACTGAGTGTAAGATTATGTATGTATGCCCATGCTATGTAAAGAGAAAGCAAACACAACAGGGTTTTTACGCTCAGTACTGGGCGATGTACTTACAACTACAATTGTACAAATAAATCAGCCTGTCCCCCGTTGCGCTATTACAGAGCTGTGTTTATGTTTCACCAGGGAGGAATACAACTGACACGTCCGGTCAGAATTTTTCAGAATAAAAGGCCATCTGCTTCACATATTTAAGTCACTCACTTTTTTGACTTAAATGGCGCATTTTGCTTATTGGGTAAATAACAGAACGGGTTTAGTTAGATGTAACTTATAAACTGCGTGAAATGATTAATTTGTAATAATCGGTTGTATGCACTAGCTGCTTAGTGCCAGACTTTATTCGAAATTACTGCTTTGTCCTAGTCTTAAAACTCAGTTCTGGGATTCAGGTGTCTTCCTCTCTTCATCAGTGGTTGGTGCTTCGACCTCAGAGTCAGATATTGGTTTCCCAGTGTGCAGGTTCTTCATCAACTCCAGCTTTTGCCCGTTTTATCTTTTTCTTCTTTGGCTTTCGCATGCTATTCTTCTTTGCTGATGCAGTATGTCCCTGCACGGTTACAAACACTCGTGACTTTGAGGACAGTTTCACCTGATCACCCATCACATAACTGGGCGATTTCTCTGACAGACAGACCTGCCACAAGTCAGACAAATAAAGTCATACTGCAGGTGGGGGTCCTGTCTCTCCTGATGCTGGCAGACAATCCACCTAAGATGCTGTATAGAAATGTAGCCTAATGTTAGGCAGAAAACTACTAGATTAGCTTCCATTAACAACACAGGTAGTCAGAGTAAGCTGTTATCATTTTAATTCTGTTTTATAGATAGGCCTAAATGAAACACATACACATCTGCACTGATTGTGGTGTGATGTACTTACAACTGGACTTGGACAAACAAGTCAGCCTGTTCACAGCTGCTGTACTGTCGAGGTTTGAGTTTTACCAGGGAAAACACAACTGATGTGTTCAGTTAGAGGTTTTTGTAATAAAAGGGATTTGCCATCATTTGACTTAAATTATGTATTTTGCATAATGAAAAAAATAACTAAGAAGTAAACAACAGTGCTGCGGTACTGTCTGTGGCAATAGCTGTATTATACTATAATACTATACTTACTCTAAAGGTTCCCTCTGCTTTTGATGCTGCAGGGGAAGGGTCAAGGAGGGGAAGGACAAATCACTTATTCAGGGGTAAACCAATTAGGGTTACAAATAATGATATTTTCATTATCGATTAATCTCCAATGGCAGACTTATCAGTTAATCAATACGTACACAAGTGCTGAGACAGTGAGGAGAACATGTATTTCCTCTTATTGAAATCACTGCACATTACAGATGCACTTTACAGATGCATTTTGGTTGGTTTTATCATATGTAGACACTGTAAATGTGGAGCTTTCCACGCTTCTGCGTTACCTTCCATATCTTTCCCCCTCATCAAAAAGTTGAACAAAAACATTTGACAGCTGCTGAACTGAACTAAAGTCACTGATCGGCTTGGGGAAAGCCTGGAAATTAGCCTTATCTGACAGGACAGGCTCTTCTTGTATGCACATTTTCAAGCCTTTCAAAATAAATAAATAAATTAATTAAAATTAAACTTAAAAAAACAAATGAAACTGTTCAAAAGTAAGCAAAATTGTCAGTTAAATGAAGGCATGCCGTGGCTTTATGCAAACATTTAATAGGGGCAACGTGTAAGAATCGGGAAACGATTTATACTCCAAACCAAAAGGGGACAGTGCATCACAAAATAACTGGGGTGTCCACTCCCCACACCCCTCCTCTTCCCTAGGGCTGTGGGACCTTCACAAATAGTGATGGCAGGAGAAGCATGCGACTCACGAGAGGTCAAGGAACATGAAGGAGAGCAGCTTCAGCACCAGCCTCAACGGCTGAGCTTGAGAAAAGAATGGAGGCTTATAACCTGCTCACAGTTATTTGTTCTTCATCCTGTCATGTTGGACTGAGGGCAGACTGGATGCTACAGTGGCTGACTATGGCCTCTTGAGGTACAAAATGGTGTTATGAGACGGAATGGGTTGGGTTAGCTGCTAAGCATGCTAACTTCAGTAGATATCTCTGCAACACAACACAGAGCTTTGACATAACAAAACTGATATTTCTTCACATTCTGTTGATACTCTTAGTTCATTTTTGGATGTTTTAAACTGAAATACTTACATATTGCCCCTTTAACTAGTCTAAATATAGCACAAAGTTTGACAAACAGAACATCAGACCAAATTATTCCTTGTCTTTGTTTTGGGATTCAGGTGTCTCGCTCTCTTCATCGGGGTTTGGTGTGTCGATCTCAGACTCAGATATTGGTTTTCCAATGGCAGGTTCTTCATTAACTCCAGCTTTTGGCTGTTTTATCCTTTTCCTCTTTGGCTTGCGCCTGCCGTTCTTCTTTGCTGATGCAATAAGCCTGTGCGTGTTATAAACACTCATGACTTTGAGGACAGTTCGGCCTGATACATCAAGTAACTGGGCAGTTTCTCTGACAGAGAGACCTGCCACCTGGGCACCAACTATTTGGCCCTTGACAAAGTCTGTTAATTCACTCATACTGCAGGTGGAGGCGTTGACTACCCCTTCTGATGCTGGCAGACAATCCCAGCTGTCAATCCACCTAATAACAGAGCAGCTGCCACTGCAGTTACTTCAAAATAAATGATGTTTGTCTTTATGGCGTTTCCCTTGTTTAGTCCACAGATGTGCGGAGTGCAGGGGGAGATCCAGATTCACAGTTGGTCTCTATGGAAGAAACAAATATGTCTGATACACAAACTCTGGTTTGTATGTAGAGGTTCTGTGTTTAACTGAATCCAGCATATGGACTCACAAGACCACTGTGAGGGAAGTTTGGTACACATCTACAGCACCCTCTCATGACCAACCAGACCTTCAGACACACAGAGACCAATGTTAAAGACACAGACAGGTCGACGGTGCCTTCATGGATATTTTTTTACTCTCGGCCTTCCGGGATTTGTCCTGGTATGCCCGATAACTAGTACACCACTGAGTGTACTGTGATGATTCCCTCCCAGCCTCCTACATATCCATGCCATAGAGACACCACATAAGCACCACCACACTCATACATGCCTCCACACATGCATGCTATGGAAAGCCACCACGATCTGCGCTTCCTAACAGGCTAAAGAGCACACAATGTGGATTTTATGAATAGAAGCGAATGGAGGAGACTCCTTCATCTGTAGAACTTACAGTTATACTCTACCTGATATTTGCAAAATACTATTAGTCAAAGGGAAAATTCACACAAAACTATACTGTTGCGCATTTGTAATGGAGGATATGGAAATCCTAGAGCTTTCTTGGTAGGTATACCTGCTTATCACAGCACTGCCTGAGGCATTCAAGTAAGAGCTACAGGGTGGGGCAAAATAAAACAAATGCCTCACTGTACAGTGCATTTACCCAGCAGCAGCTACAACACAGTATCAGATCTACTTTGTTGGTCAACTCCATAATCACCTTCGATGCTGTAATGTAATTTTGGCTAACGTTAGCCAGGTAGCGAACACCTAGATTAGCTTCCATCAGCAACACAGGTATTCGGAGTAAGGTGTTGTAATTTTAATTATATTTAAAGACTAAATAAACACGCGCATTTGCAGTTGTTGTGGTGTGATGTACTTACAACTACAGTCGAACAAACAAGCCAGCCTGTTCACCGCTGCTGCATCACTATCACCGAGCTGTGTTTGTGTTGGTTTCACCAAGGAGAATACAACCGGCGTGTCCCGTCAGAATTTTTCACAATAAAAGCGCCATGACCACCAGTCCTCTGCAACACTCCATTCAGGTGTATTTTTTTATGGCTGAAATGACAAATAGACTTGAAACACTGCGGGAGAAAAACATTAATTTCATTCATTTGAGACATGATTTGTGACTCATATGAGAAAATGTTGATAATCCACATTCATTGTCTTATCCTTGTCCTGTTTTTTTTTTATTTTTGTGTTCCACTTCATGGCCACCAGATGGCAGCAGAGACAGAAGACTGATAAAAGCTCAAATGAGATGTTTGCACAGTGTCTGGGAGTGTTACCTTCTCATTATCAAACTAACAGTGATAATATACTATTCCTTATTTTGACAGGGACCTTCCTGACCCCTCGAAGGCTCCTTTAAGTTCCCAGACCGTCCTTTGGGAAAGACTAATGAATTAAAAAGAAACAGCTCTGCTCTCTTGGAAGGCTGTGCGTTTTTTTAAAGCAGCTTGTAACCACACTGGTGTTCCTCTGCTGCTGCTTCTAATGGACATGACCCCAGACTGAAGGTCAAAGGTCAGAGATTCAGACAAAACAGGAGTGTACTTCTGAGGACTGACCCAGGGAGAGGGGTCAAAGTTACTACACAACTGTTGTGCTGTCTTCAAAGGTTAAAAAATAATATTAAAATTCATAAGTTAGTTTTAAAAAAGTATAAAAATGTAAAAGATGTATTTTTCTTTAGTTCACAGAAATGTCTCCGGGTGAGTGTTCTGTACTTTTCTTTGGTTTTGGAAAAGGCGACAGAGTGAGCGCTCTTCCCGTTAATATTCTAAGTCGCATCTTTGCCGCCCCGCTGTGCTACGTTACTTCAGTCAGAAAGTTACGTCAGTAACGTCGAGTCGTGCTGTTAAAGTTTGTAAATGTGTTTGCACACGCTTCAGCCTGTGAGCACTACAGTCTGTAACTATTGTATGTGTGTAGTTTTCTAAGCGGTATGTTTATTGTGTTTTATGTGTGTTTTTTAGCATTTTGTGTTAGCGGCTACCATTTGAACGAGCTAACTTGCGTATTATTTAGGAGTTTGTTTGCTAGGCCCGTTATATTTTGGGTAGTGTACTGTTGTTTAAGTTATTGTGCGGATACTGATTTGTGTTGTTGTTTTTTCTGCTGTATTTCAGTTTTACGTGAATGAGTGTGTTTGTGACTGTAAGTAAAGCATGAGAAGTCACGCCTGGCATTCTTCATTGGACGTTATCTGGCTGTCTATCCTCGCAAGGGTACGAGTGGTGAGGGCACAACTGTCAAGTGAAGAGACCAGTGATCCCACACAGTAATGGAAGGAGCAAGAAAGATGGTGAGGAGTGTTTCAATTAAGTTTGTTTTTCCTCATTAAAATTTTTATTTATATGCACGATTATACCATCATTCAACTGACATTAAAGCACACACAGTGAGATGAGATTGTGGCCTTCAGCTGGACAAACAACTTCAGCTTCTTGTCCTTCCATTCTTTTCTCCAAGATCTGTAGTTCTTTTTCTCTCTACACTCCTTTCCAGATTTTCTCTCTGAATACACATCACCTCATTCTTTCACCCCAGATGATCGAGAATTCACATTCTTCAGACACACCCATAAAGAGATACACGAGCACGAAATGCAGCCAGCGTGCAGTTGTCAGCTTACTGTTGTCAGAAAAGCTTGACAGGGAAACACTCAGCGCTCGTTGACTGTTGGAATGTGCTGTGTGGATTTTTCTCTCTGTTTCCATCACTCGCTTTCCATCTTTTTGCCTGGGTCATTATTCACTGATTCCAATGCTTTAGAGTTCGTAGCGTGTGTAGCTAGTGTGGAAAGAGTTGTGCTACCTTAAAGTTAAAGGAAAAATTCACCAAACCTGAAAAAAAAAGAAAAATCATTTACAAAGTATACTATTTTTGAATGTATAATTTGCAGAAAAATTCCACTGCAGATACAGAAATATTTACATTTTTGGATACATCGGTAGTTACTATTACAGCTATTTGCCGCTGAGCTGTGCTCAGGGGTGGTAGCTGTCCCTGCTGTGTATAGGCAGATGGAGCGATCAGTTGTGTAATGTAGTGTGTGGGGTGACAGGGACTGGTGCATGCCTATGTTCTAAAACAGTGAAGCTAGTTATTGTAGTTTGGTCGCTTATCAACATGTTCAGCAGAAGCTGGAGCAGGAGAAGGTGTGACACAGGCGGGGGAACATGCCATCATGGAAACAGTAAGAAAGTGCAGGAAGTTAGAATGTTCAACATGGCTACCAATTTATGTTTTTAAAATCTGGGTCTTGGTTTTGTGATTATTAGTTTTCTCAGTCACAATAGCATTTTACTGGACAGTGAAATTGCTGAGTTCTGAGGTTTGCAGTCACTCTGCTCCATGTGGCTTTAAACTTTTACCTTCCTTCATCTAATGACTTATCGGACACCTGTTGCAGTGATTGTATTGTAATACACACATGGGAGGGGATGGGCGGCACTGAACGGTTGAGGGTGAAGGCAAGTGAAAAGATGAGGACAGGAAAAGACAATGAGAAATAGAAAGATGCAGAGGGATGGGAGGATGAGAGAAGGAGAAAATGAGCAGTAGAAAACGAAGACAGTTAGGCATCAGCACTGAACTTGTTTAGCCTACTTATCCTGATACGTTTCCACGACGCATGAAAAACATACACACACACTCACAAACACAAATACTTCTGATTTCTTTCTTATCTGCTCACATACTATGTCAGTCACGCACAGAACTGTCTAGAAATGATTACAGAAGATTGGTCTTGCACGAGGATTGGAAGAGAACAGACTAAATGCAGGTTGATTCACTCTGCTGCAACACTGTGTGGTGTTGTGCAGGTTTGTGGCTGATAGACTTTGGCGACTGGCTTAGTTGCAGTGTGTTTTTGTAACTAAGTTTTGAATTCTGGGCAATTCAAATAGAAAAGCAGAGTCAGATTGTGAGTGTTTCACAGAGATCAGAAAGTTATCAGTGTGGGGGTGGGGGGACACCTTTAGATCATAAACAGAATACTTAATAGATATCATTGGGGTAAAATAAATAACGGAAATATGCTGCCTTTACTGAAAAATACAGAAAAGAAAAACTCTGTAAATAAATATAACCAAATACAGATTGTTCAGTGAAAAACTTACATGGTAAAGTTCCACAAAAATCACTAAAAAAATACAAAATAAGTAACTACAAAAAAAAGCTGTCACTGGAAAGAATGCATTTCAAAACAAAGTAGTGTTTGGAAAAACAAGAGCTTCCTCTTAAAGCAAAATGTTGTCATTTTTCCAGATTTACTCAGGAAAGAGGGCTGCAAGGCTTTTGCACACTGACTTTAGCCACCATACCTCGGAGTGGGTCATAATCTGGATTCACAAATTTACTGTGCTTTTTGAAGTCAGTCAATCAGTTTGAAGCAGCAGTGAGTAGTATTGGGTTTCACTGAAGCTTTGACAAAACTCAGCGAAGGGCTTTGAAACAGTGGTGATCCTGTCTGTTTAGGAAAGTTTAACTTTCAGAGTTTAACTTTCAGATTATAAAACTCGTGTAAATTGTGTTATATCATGGTTAAGAGAGTTTGTACCTTTATTCACCATAAGTTTTACAGGTTTTCTGCTCAGTCACCATTCATTTTTTAACACCAATGCTCGATTTCAGCCTTACAGCTACTTAGGGTGTTTCTTGAACAAATGTAAATGTGTGTGAACAGCAAATTACTGTCAAAATAATGGATGAATGTTTGCATGTGCCTGTATTTGTGTGTCTTGTGTGTGCGTGTGTATGTAGCAGCACACCTTGTCTGCTTTATTAACAGGGGAAATACACACACACACACACAAATGCTAATGTTCTCCCACTTAGACTGTGTTTTCACAAGGCTGTAAAGGATGAGTCCATTAGGGTTAAGTAGTGGGGTTGGCTATTTTTCACACCCTCACTTGGGTAGAAGTGGACTGGCCCTCTCACAAGAGGTTTCAACACAGTCATCACTTTACATGATGAAATATATGGAAACAAGTTCACACACTCTGCACCCACTGTCACATTTCATCCTTTCATTCTTTCCGTTCTAACACATCAATTACCACAAATCTTACATTTTGTATGACAAAAAATAAAAAGTATGCATGAACATTTGGCCTGTTATATGTAATCTAAAAAAACAAATTTAAGAGCATTAGATGGTAAAATTGTAAAATAAGTGGAAATGTTTTTCCACCACAAATGACGTTATCTTTCAGCATCTAAGTGTAAAATAAGAGTTGGTGTTGAAAGTGAGGCAGCGGCCTGAGAAAGTATTAAGTGCATGAGAGCGTGCACATGTAAGTGCAAGCACATCTACCTGTAACCTAATCGTGTGTTCAGATAGGAAAAACAGATGTGTAGGAGCATGTGCACGTGAGAGTTAGTGTATTTGGGACTTTATTTTTTTTAGTGTCATTATGGATGGATGAGATTATTTATCTAGTCTATGTTTCATTAAGGGTCTTTCAGGCCTGGTGAAAACATATGGATGAGGTTGAGTATAGGACTAAAAAGAAAGAAGAGGGATAAAAAGAGTAAGAAAAAGAAATAAAGAGGGAAGAGCATAGAGGAATTTCACTGCCTCCCTTTTCCTTTCTCCCCTCCTTAATAACTGCAGCTAAGTTGGTTTCAGCTGTTAATGGTTATTGGAGATTAGATATGAGGCAGTGCTTAGCTGCTAATTTGTGTATTTAGAATTATTATTTGACTCCAGCTGATAAGGAAAAGAAAGGAAGAAGCCAGGAGGGATTGGGACTAGTCTGAGCGTATATATAATGGTGAATAATGATAGCCGATAGGAAACACTGGACAAATTACTTAAGAAGAAATTAGAAGGGGATCAGGAGGAGGAGGAAAGATAGTTAGAAACAGATTGAGAAGCACAAAGAAGGGAAACGGGGAGAAGGAAAGAAAATACTTTTTTTTTTCCTGTCATTTTTTTTACCCCAAAGTCTGGTGTTTAAGTGTGAAAAGCTCTGTATGGAAACGCTGAGCTGTATTGTGTCAACTATAAGCAGCTAATCAGAATCATTGTTCATAGTCATAGCAAACTCACATTCAACATGTTTAATTTGTTTTCCTTCCTGTGACAGCTCCTGGAAACTAATGCAGGATTCATATTTTTATGGTTATGTTGATGTCACAACCTGCTGACCTTTTCAATATCTGACCAAAAACACCATCTTTCTTTAATCAAGTGTTTTAGTGGCCTAAAACCAACAACGTGTGGCATGCAGGACATGAACCCCAGTCTCTGGTGTCAGAGTATTGTGCTTTATATATCCTACCATCCAATCGCAAACCTTTTGTCCGTAACTGACTGTCTGTGCAGTATCAGAATAAAAAGTAAGTAAAAAGTCGTAAATGCATTTGTTTTGGGGAGACAGGGTTCATGCTGTTGCCGTAAGAACTGAATTGAAGTTGTGAATTGAAGTTGGTGAGGACAGACACAAGTAAAAGTTCTACCTTCAAAGTCTTACATTACTAAACATATAGAAATATTAACAGGAGCTAATTGACATACTTTAAATAGTGTTGTGCATTTTCCTCTGTAGCAGTTCATCATATTTTAAAATGATTCTGTTTTGAATGAAAAATGTTAATCAGTAAAGTAACCAGTAGCTACAGCTGTTAATGAAAAAATACTGAAAACTGTACATTCTTATAGTACTTGGGTAAATTACTAAAATTACATACGACCAGTGGGAGATGATGATGGAGTGAGAGAATGCTCGTATGTTGAGTTATACATAAATGTCATTACATGTCTTGTGTTTATGTTCAGTTGATCCATCACATCAGTCATCATAATAAAACATGCAGATGCAGGAAATTACCAGTTAACTTTAGGAAATGAGTAGCAGGGAATTTCCGAATGACAAGATGAAAAACATTCCAGGAGCTCATAATTCTCATCAACACCACACTGTTGTGTGAGGGGGGAAAAAAGGCATGAAGAAACTTGGAGAAGGCAAAGTGTAAGGGTGAGTAGAAGGTGAGGAGCAATAGATGGGAGAGACTGAGGTGAAAGAAGAAGAAGAAGAAAACAGACAACTATACAGATGTGACCTCTGAGGGAGAAATAAACTGCCACTGGAGGGGTCAAAGGTTGGAGCCTGGCCTTTAGGGAAATAATCATACACCGTCTACTCGTGAATCATCATGGCAACCAGTAACTAAGTGAATGTGTGTGTGCAGTATTCTACACGTGCTTATTAGTGTGTTTGCTTGTGACTGTATGTGTGTGTGTGTGTGTGTGTCCAGTTTCTTACTGATGAATGAAAAGCACTTTCCTTTGGAGTTCAGAGGTTAAATTCTTCCACTGGAACCATTTAGACACTCAAACCTCTTTGAGGCACCTGGGAACACACCTCTACACACACACACATGCACTAAAGGCAAAAACCTAGCCTAGCAGAGCTGCATGTTAGTGCACAGTCCAGCTGAATATGTTGTAGACATGAATAAATCCAGACTGGCTTCAACAAATGTCCATTCAGAACCTCTCCACCCAACACAGTGTACTGCTACAGGTGCCAATGACCCACTAACTGCTGTGTGATTAACCAGGATAACTGTCAAGAGACACAGGCTGCGTTCTAAAGGTATGCTGTGATCAGGATAGAAAAGAAACCGGCTGTCCTGATGGAAAATCAGGTACACATTAAACACAATGAATTATCGTTCAATGGTCTTATCTTGGTATGGCTGTATTTGACGTGGCTGCAAGGCAGCACTCTGTGTCTAGATCTTGAGGAGGATTTTGATGTGACACCAGGGGATATTCCTGTGAAAACCAGATTTGAGTCATCAGACCCTTCTTGGAGTCAGTCAACCCACTCATGTCAGTAAAAATGTAAAAACTAGTACTAAGAGATTATTAGATTTTGGGGGGGGGGGCTTGTGGGGTAACAATTTGTTTCCCTTTGCTACAGTAGCCACTTCTCTGCATGATCAACCATTCTGTGCCTGTTGTGTATGTGAGAAATTTTCTTTTTTTAGAAGAGAAATTATTTCCTGATGTGACATAATTTTGTTCATGACTGGGTTATTGCTACACGCAGATTCTTTAAAGTACACACATATGAGAGCTGTGCCATTCTCATCATTAGCATTACTACTGTGATTATTGTAAATCAATCCAATTAGTTAAAAATACATATTGGTAAAACTACAGGGTGTTTTTATTAATTGTATTAATCTTTTCCTTTTAATTTTATTTCTAATGTGTTGCTAATTTATTTCTGTGTCTGTAATTCAGTCCTTCATTTTAACACAAAAACATTAAGTGCAGTGAAGTTCTTCAGTATGCATTGAAATAATCTTCAATTCATGCATTTTGTCTGTGTGTATGTGCGCGAGTGTGTCTGTGTGTGTTTGTAGTAATGCAGTTTTTCTATACCCCCTTCCACACTCTATTGAGGACACTACTTTCTGCTTTCTTTGCCTCCAGTTTAAGTATGTAAATATGTTGCTGTGATATAAACCTTGTTGTGAATTATTCTTGTTGTAAAACTACACTCATCTCCAGTATCACATCACTGCTGTATCTTGCTGTATCTTTTCTGCATGTTGACACCAGATTTAAAGGAATTCTGCATGGTTTTGTGTCCAAATGAATTGTTAGTCTCCTCCAGGACGGTGAGAGCAGCCATGGACCAGTCATTGATGATTTTGTTCGCTGGTGCGAGGAATCCTACCTGCAGCTAGATACAACAAAAACGACAGATATGCTCATTGATTTTAGGAGGAAACCTCACAGGTACGAAGTCACTTTAATTAAAGGTCAGACCATATCTTACAAATATCTTGGGACTATCATTGACAGCAAATTGAGTTTTGAAGAAAATTGTGAAGTTGAATGTAAAACGGGTCAGCTACATTTACATTGTTTAAGGAAACTTGTACATGTTCACATTGACCGAACCATAATGACCATGTTTTATCGTGCTTTTATAGAATCCATTTTATCATTAGTGTCATGGTTCAGTCAGACAGCTTTAAAACAGAGGAATCCTTGGACCAAATAGTTAAGTGGTCTAGTTGTGTGCTTGGTGAGTCACAGCCAAGCCCAGCGTCCCTGTACACCAGACAGGTTCAGAGGATAGCTACCTCCATTTTAAAAGATGACTCCCACCCTTTGCACTGCCACTTTCAGCTTCTTCCCTCTGTGCGGAGGTTTATTGTCCCAAGATGTAGAGCCCAGCGATATAAAAACAGCTTTGTTCCTGCTGCTGTCACAGAGTTGAACAAGCTGTAGCAATACACTGCACATATTTATTTATGTATTTATTTCATATTTATTTGTTAGGTGGCTTTTATTATTTTACCTTACCTTTTACCAGAGTCATTCCTTATTGACCCTTCTCTCTCTCTGATGTCCTGTTCGGTGGAGCCTTGAGCACTTTTAGCACTTTTATTTTTTATCATCATTTTTATAGTCTGCTGTGTTGGTTTTGTGTTACATTTCTTTGTGTTCTGTGTATACGTGTCAAAAGGATGTCATCATCTGATCATCTGACTGCAAAACAAATCTACCTACTGGTACAAATGAAGTAACCTGAACCAATGGGGAAAAGAGAGAGGGGGGGTGTTCAGAGATGAATCACATGACTCACTTTGCTCCCCGGGTCTGCCCGGGGTGTCTATGTACAAACCTGTACACAGACATCAATACAGAGAAACCTCTTACTCACTCCCCTCTCTCACCTCAGAGTCACAGCGTGGGTAGTAAAATAACTCGCAATACCATATTTCACAGCACAGCTTTTTTTTTTTTTTTTTTTTTTTAACTTTCTTCAACTCTCTTATGTACTTAGTGCTGTCGGCATCTTTCCTGTGAAACTGTCCAGGTTTGTTCTGCAGATGATCAAGAATACTTTAACAAGGAAACTTAACTGCACTGTTGCCCATAAAGTTGGAATAAAATATATTTTACCTCTTTTAATGAAATGATTGTGACAATGTGATTTATTCTTGATAGATAAGGAGTATATCTTCTCAAAACTTTATTGATCAGTCTCTCCCAATGCGATTACTGATGTGTATAAATAAGAATATAAAGAGGAGTCTGAAAACAAAATTATTCCAACTTTATGGGCAAAGGTGTAAACTGTAAATGCAACAATGAATGAGGAAGAATGTAAAAGGTATAAAGGTTATGTTTTTGTTGATGTTTTGTTGATTTTTGTGATTTTTTTGTAGCTGTAAATTAGGACAGTTGTCATTAGTGATTAAGATTTTAGCAGTTTTCTTTTTTTCATTGAAAATGAAACCGTTTCCTTTGGAAATCAACTACTGCTTATGAGCGCTACACACCTACATAACACTTATAACAAACTTCCTGCTTCTTTCTCAAATGCTTTCATAAAAACACAGAGTTGCTGAGTATTATGTGTGCCATCTCAGACTAGACAAAACTTTTTACATATACATAAAGAACTTTTATCTACTCCAAGCTTCAGTGAGTGTGTTAGTTTCAGGCCTGTGTGATTTTGGCCTTTTCCATCTATGTGTATGGGTTTGAATTTTAGCATATGTGTCTATCAGCAGGGAACCAGGTCCATATGTGTGTTTTGTGTTTCTTTGTGTTGCAGGCTGTGTTCTCCAACAGTCTCATTAACCAAACTTTGCTTCACAGGAGGGAACTCTTGACAAAGGACTAAAGAAAATCAAAGCAGGGGCACAGAGAAGGAAGTCACAGAGATGGAAAAAGAACAAAGACAGAGTAAGAGAGGAGAGGAAGATTTGGAAAATCACAGGGTGAAAATAGACCGAAGGGATTTAAGCAACATGTGATTTCACACATTATGATTTTCATGACATCACCCTGAGCTGTATCAAATCTCTCAGCAGTGAGTGAGTCTTTATAGCCGATCAAAGTTTACCTCTGTCAGAGAGGGTAGTTTGGGTTTGTGTGTACCCACACCCTCCAAACCAACATTTCAGTTGGGTTTAGCTTTGTACTTTGTCCTATAAGGCAAAGGATGTGTTTCACTTTATGTCCTGGGTCACAATAACAAATACAGATGTAGATACAGATATAGAACAGTGGCAGCTCCCGGTCAGAAAACTCTCCTTCAAAACCTCTGAAGAGGCACAGAGGTGTCCTTATGTTGAGAATTTGGATTTGTGACCAGACGATAGCTCAGACCTTTTGTGTCATCACTTGGAGGATCACTTGGAGGGATCTCTTCAACAGCTGACACAATTAACGCAAAACCACAAATGCTTCATGGTAGCACTAGAGGAATAGTCAGGAAACCACCAGTCATTGGGATTTGACTTTCAGGGAACATGTTCCATCCAGGGCTGAAAGTGTATATAACAACCTCAGTTTGGCAGGACACACACACATACTCACTTCCTGTGGTTTCTTTAAACACTGTGGGGCCTATTAATGCGCTCAGTGTTGTTCTTGTCTTTTTTTTCCTGGTGTTTTTTTGCACCAGGGATCAAATCTCTAATCTGGTCTTCTGAAAGAATCTGGAGACTGCCATCGTAGAGTTTATTACTATTTACTTTTACTTAAAAAAAAAAAACTATATTATATCTTTCTCGTCTTGTGCTTGGACAACTGACAGTTTTTTTTGTTTTTGTGAGATATGGAGTCTGGAAGATGAGGCACAGAAGTGTCTTCTCAATAGAAACTGAATTACAGAATGTGTGGGCAATACTGGACCATGACCCAATATTAGGAACTAAAAGTCAGTACATACCAACCTCTGCTTCATCAATTTCAACCATTCTTCTTTTAATTAGTCTCTCATGAGTGCACTTTATGGATGTGCAATACAAAATTACTCCTACGGCTAAGGGTTGGCAGGTTTAAAGAGATGAGAAGAAAGAAGGTGGAGCAGGAAGAGGTGAGTCAGGTACTAAGGGTGATGAGGGTTCAATGAACATCATGGGTAATGAAAAAACATGGAGGAGAGCAGTGAACAGGTGCTGACCATATGTACACAGTGTCAAGGCAGTAAAGTCACATACACACACGCTGTTGGACAAAGCACAGCACAGGTCTTCAGGGTCATGCATGTGTCTGTCAGTTTGTGTGTTTGCATTGTGTGTATGTGGACCTCTAGTGGCGATGCATGACCGAGTGAGATTGAAGAGGTTCTAAATTCCTACGTTTCTATGGGGAGTCTTCTCAGTTATTTACCTTCCTTGCTCTGCTTTTATTCTGAAACACACACACATGCACAAAAGGCAAAAACCTAGCCTAGCAGAGCTGCATGTTAGTGCACAGTCCAGCTGAATATGTTACAACACATTACAACTGATTTAGGCCAGTTTAGGTATGTGAAACTGTGTGTGACCACAACGAATGTCTCTTCATTTTAGGGTCCCCCCATTTGTAACAGCAACATTTTGGACGAAATCTTCTAATTTGTGAATGTGTAGTGAATTATTCTGCTTTCTGCTTTCATGGTGAATTCAGTTCAGTTGAACTTTGATATCAACTTTGTGCCATTGCATCAAATGAAAACGTCCCTGAAGCTGATGACATTTGAAGAAAGTGAAAGACTCACAATATTGTTAAGTTGTGTATGGACCACTGACCAGTTTGACTATAAACTAGCTGGTAGGAGTTGAAGGTACAAACAGGTTGAACTGTGTTACCTTATTGTCCCATCACTAACTGGACAATAGAAGACCTCAAGTAGTCACTACTTCACCAATCAAGTTTCATCATAATACATCAAGTTTCAGGCACAATCTATTTCATGTGGACAAGAAAATGAATTTCATTGTGCCTCTTTATGGCCTGACTGAGCATTAAAAATCAAATTGGCCCAAACTAAGGCAGAAGGAGAAGCTTGTATACACAGCAATGCATGTGCTTTTAAGTTCACAGTTTGCTAAAACATGCTCCCACTGCTTCGCTGGAACCCATTAAAAACTGCTCCATGACAGCATGAACTCACATGTATGTCATCTATGTCACATCTATGGCATCTATGTATTTGGGCAGCTGCTACCAAAAGTTAAGAGCATGTTAGATTATTAATACCCAGAATTTTACAGAGTTTTCACAGTCATTATGTCATGGTTAAAAATAAACCACCCCGGTTTGTGTGTCATTGTGGATCATAGTGCTTGTGAGGGCTGCATGTTGTCATATAAATGTTGATAAACCAACCAGATGGACATACAATGCACTGTTCCTGGTGAAACCAGAAGAGTGTGATTTCTTTATTGCTGTATATCATCCTGGGCTCTTTAAAAGGCTGAATAAACTAGCAGTGTAAAAAGATCCAATTTGGAATGAAAAGAAAAAAATGCAGGTGGAAAAAGAGAGAATGAAGAACACTGTACAAGTCTGCAGTCATGCTACTGTCATGTGGACATGCTGACATGCCCACAGTGACAACCCACAGAGCCATGCTACCTGCATGACTAATAATAAGAAATCTGCCTGAGAGTGTAATGACTGTAAGAGGTAATACATACCTGGCTGTTCTATAATTGTGACAAAGAATAAAACAGAGTGAGAAAGAAACTGATGATTGCACTAGATAACAAATCTGACACATCACTTCACAAAGTGGAGGTTTGGAGTTTGGATTTGGAGGTTCTGAAATTGAATGGCATTATTAGTGAAATCCAGTTTTGGGGTTTTTCAGTGAAAATTCCCATCCCACTTAGGCATGCTCACTTAAGGACATTTAGAGGTTTGTCAGTAGATTTGTCTTCGTGAAGTACTTTGAATCATTGTCATGTGGCATTCAATGTAAATACAGTTCAATGAAAAAAAAAAAAAAAACCCAAACGAGACAAGATAAGAACAAGATAAAAAACATTGTAGACAACAACATAAATCACTGAAGCTTCTGTGTGCAAATATGCATTCTCTCTCCACATTACAGCTAACTTACATTGATGGTGTCTGAGATGCCAAACATAACCATAGCTTCCTCTTTAGTCAGCCAGTACTGATTTTTAAAGGCAGGGCAAGTTTTCCAAGATTCATCATTCAATACATCCCAGTTAGAAAACGCAACCCCCTCCTTACTGAAGAGCATTAAATGTAAAGATAAATTATAAATTAAAAAATGAAATACAGCAGCTAAAATATTATATTAAGTTAGCAGGTTTTACCATTTTGTTTTGGTTTGTTTGTTTCTATTTGTGTTTCTGATCACTTTATATGTAAAAATGCCCCAAAAAACCCCACTTTCAGTTCATGTTTTCATTGTATGAATCATAAGGTCAGACAATACTGGCGCCTGATTAACTGTGGATTACTGTCCACAAATTTATTTCACCTCTGGAGGCTGCCTCTGTGCAGCAGTAGATTTTCTAAATGCTCTGAATATAGGGTAGTGGTCTCCAGTTATGATTGAGGATCAGTGATTCAGCGTGGGAACTCATTGGCTCAGCTGCACACTTCCCCAGTGCTTGTAACACTGTTTGTTTGAATGAGCAGAGCCTGTATATAGCATGTCCTGATATGTGAGGGTGAATTCCATCCCCCACCTCCTCCAACGGAAATACGACACTGAGGTGGGTGGAGATGTGAGTTGCTGCTGACTGAAAATGAAACTGAAAGTGTAGCTGTCAGCTCTGACAAGAAAGACAGAAGCACTTCCGTGTGCGTTATGTGCGACTGAAGGATTTTCACTTAACTGGTAAGATTAATGTCATTTTACATGATTACACATGTAAATATCTGTTTAGCCTTTGTATCAGGTTATGCATCAAGGCCAAGGTCCACATATTATGCTTGAATTTATTAATCATTAACCTTCTATAAAGACTAACTTCCTTGACTTTAACCAGAGTCTCTTTATGTATGTGTGTCAGAGGAACAAAATGCATTTTCCTATTTTTCAGGGTAGTTCTACTGTGGTTGGTGGGAGCAAGAAATAAGCCAGTGTGGAGAGAGCCCGCTTTAAAGTCTGCTGTGTGCTCCAGAGGAGGTGGTGGAGGCGGGCTGTGTGTCAAAGGCAATGTCATCTAGAAAATACAAAGAATGTGATTGAAGCAAGGAAACTCTACAACTATAGCTTAGTGAAAAAGACAAGGAGCCAGAAATAATGTAATTTAAGAAGAAGATACAACCCTTGAATTCAGCCTTATTGGGGAGTGAGGCTAAAACCAACCATGTCGGAGGAACAGGCCGTGGCCACAGCGGCTGACAAGTAAGTGGAACTTTGTATTTCAGTCGGCTCATTTTCACCTTACACAGGATGTGAACGTCAAATCACACAATGTACAACATGTGTGCTACTCTCTTAATACTGAGTAATACAGTATAAACACATATGTTGAGAAAGTTATAATAATGTTGAGGATATTTAATAAATATTTTAAAATCTGTCTTAAAGTCCACCTGGGAATGGAAGACCAGTCTCTCCTGCACTCAGCTATGTTTCTATGAAAAGTGACAAGTCCAAGGGAGAACCACTAAACTTCAGTAAAGTAATACCAGGGTAAGATATTTTGTTAAAATTTGGTGCTTTAATACAGTGAGATACGAAGACAATGAGAAAATAAACTGAAAAGACTGACTCTGACATAGAGAAATTTTGTAAGTTCTACTTTGAGGCTCATCAATAATGTTGAGGATATTTAAAAAATATTTAAAAATCTGTCTTAAAGTTCATCTTGGGATGGAAGATCAGTCTCTCCTGCACCCAGCGACGTTTCCATGAAAAGTGACAAGTCCAAGGGAGAACCGCTCAACTTCAGTAAAGTAACACCGGGGTAAGACATTTTGTTAAAATTTGGTGCTTTAATACAGTGAGATATACAGCTGAAAAACATTAATGTCCTCGTCACCTTGTAAATGTGTTTTTCTTATTGTTACTTCAAGTGGATTTTTTGAGCTTCACAGTGCAGAATGATATACGTGCACATTTTGATACTAAACGGCTGTTTTCACATTCATCTGCTGAAGGGGTAAAGTGGAAAGTGCTGATGTCTGTATATGTACACATACTTTTTTACATACATTTTTTCAGGTTGATCTGTTCTATAATAATATTTTAAGTGACTGTCACTAAAGATTTGCAAATTCTTATCGGTACCTGCAATTTATTTTAATATTCTGGGTTTCTGGCAGGTTGCAATGAAATAATCTGATTTTGCTCCAACATTTCCACAAGAGAATGTTCAAAATTTATCTGTTTAAAGAGCTGGTGTGATTTAAAAAATATTTTAAAATCTGTCCACCTGGGAATGGAAGTCCAGTCTCTCCTGCACCCAGCGACGTTTCCATGAAAAGTGACAGGTCCAAGGGAGAACCACTAAACTTCAGTAAAGTAATACCGGGGTATTTTGAGATATTTTGGTAACATTTGGTTCTTTAATACAGTGAGATACAAAGACAATGAGAAAATAAACTGAAAAGACTGACTCTGACATAGAGAAATTTTGTAAGTTCTACTTTGAGGCTCACCAATAATGTTGAGGATATTTAAAAAATATTTAAAAATCTGTCTTAAAGTTCATCTTGGGATGGAAGATCAGTCTCTCCTGCACCCAGCGACGTTTCCATGAAAAGTGACAAGTCCAAGGGAGAACCGCTCAACTTCAGTAAAGTAACACCGGGGTAAGACATTTTGTTAAAATTTGGTGCTTTAATACAGTGAGATATACAGCTGAAAAACATTAATGTCCTCGTCACCTTGTAAATGTGTTTTTCTTATTGTTACTTCAAGTGGATTTTTTGAGCTTCACAGTGCAGAATGATATACGTGCACATTTTGATACTAAACGGCTGTTTTCACATTCATCTGCTGAAGGGGTAAAGTGGAAAGTGCTGATGTCTGTATATGTACACATACTTTTTTACATACATTTTTTCAGGTTGATCTGTTCTATAATAATATTTTAAGTGACTGTCACTAAAGATTTGCAAATTCTTATCGGTACCTGCAATTTATTTTAATATTCTGGGTTTCTGGCAGGTTGCAATGAAATAATCTGATTTTGCTCCAACATTTCCACAAGAGAATGTTCAAAATTTATCTGTTTAAAGAGCTGGTGTGATTTAAAAAATATTTTAAAATCTGTCCACCTGGGAATGGAAGTCCAGTCTCTCCTGCACCCAGCGACGTTTCCATGAAAAGTGACAAGTCCAAGGGAGAACCGCTAAACTTCAGTAAAGTAACACCGGGGTGAGACATTTTGTTAAAATTTGGTGCTTTAATACAGTGAGATATACAGCTGAAAAACATTAATGTTTAAAGTTCATCTTGGGATAGAAGACCAGTCTCTCCTGCACCCAGCGAAGTTTCTATGAAAAGTGACAGGTCCAAGGGAGAACCCCTAAACAATACTGAGCCAAGGTACGGAAAACAATGTCAAACATGAGTTCAGTGTTGACAAAACCTGAGCACTGAACAGTGAAAGAGTGAAGTTTTGTCTGTGTCACAGCCCTGTCCAGCCACAGAGATCACAGCGCAACAGTGCTATCACAAAAAGCAGCCAGTCAGAGAATGATCCACGCAACCTCACAGAACATTCAGGTACTCATACAAACATGCATTTAACAAAGGAATTAAAATTTCATAACACTGGATATTCATAGTCACATTTAAACATTCTAAAGCAATTTTTCTCTCTGGGCTTTAACTGAAGGTATCATACATTATGACAGTCACATGACACTATATTGTTCCTTATACTGTAGACTTCATGCTTTCGTTTGTTAATAATCTGTAGATCAGTTTTAAAGCTAAACTCAGGATCTGTAGCTGCAAAGTCACAGCTTTTACCTTCATTAAACTGTTAATTGTAATTTGAACATTGTTAACTTTGAACCTAGGCCAGTCACTGAAAATCTGTGCAATGGAGTTTCTTTTATGTGTCTATATCTACAATCCACTATTTAATGATCAGCACTGGATGCAACTAAAATGTTTATTCTATTCAAATTTGAATGATTGTAAAGTTGCTATCAGGGGAAATGCTCAGAGAACTAAGACAAATACATATACAACACATAAACAATAATTTTCTTTGAAGTGCAAGGCACATGCTGACACTGCATTATGCATATTAACTTCACTCCTGAATTCCAAATTAATTATTAACTCTTTCTTTGAAGTCTCTGAATAATTTCTTCCATATTTTCTCACTTTAGAGAAAGACGCCAAACAGAAACTGAGAAAACACCTGAAGGAGAGAATCCTCACTCAATATGAAAAGGAACTGAAAAAACATGAGACTGACACAGAACTCAACGAGATAAAACCTGTCAAAGACAAGAAAGATGAAGAAAAACCTGTTAAAAGCTACAATGAAATATTTAAAGCTTCAGAGAAAGAGCGAACAGTGCTAATGAAGGGAGTGCCTGGTATTGGTAAAACATTTCAAACAAGGAGGTTC
>JBBMJY010000012.1:8241765-8256363 GCA_037833715.1 Toxotes lorentzi | reverse complement strand
CTGACTTCCTGTTGTCTTTCTGCATAAAGGAATGGGATAAAATAATTTAATCATATGACTTTTCTGGACTTTCCAAATCTTTTTGGACTTGAGTCATCAAATAGATAATTGACTGATATTAAAAAGAAAATAAGGCAGCTCGCAGCCACCTGCAGATATTAGGCTGAAGTTTTGTCACAACACAAAAAGAGGGGGAGAATATTAATTAAGACTTTTTGGTCTGTCTCTGCTGTTACTGACTATTAAGAGTTTTAATTGTTTTAATGTGCATCACCAGCCTGATGAGTACTTACTGACGGGAGAAAGCCCCTAAATAATTTGCATTAAATCATTTTTTGATACAGTTAAATATACAAAGAATGAGTCTGCAGAATGAATTAATAATCCTACTCGCTATGGTAATTTCTTTCAACAATAACTTATATAACTATAACTAATATCTGTAATATTTGTAATTTCTTACAGAGAAGCCTGATCTTGTAAGTCAGCGGAATCTCAAATCTCAACTGAAGGAACAATTTACCCGGGTGTCTGAGGGGATTGATAAGCAGAAAACCTCTGCTCTTCTGAATGAGATCTACACAGATCTCTACATCATAGAGGGGGAGAGGGGAGATGTTAATGCTCAGCATGAGTCAAGACAGGTGCAGGAGGCGAAATTCAAGCCAGTGAGAGAAGAAACACCCATTAAATACCATGACATCTTCAAACCTGCATCTGCTGAAAAGAAACCCATTAGATCTGTGCTAACAATCGGAGTAGCAGGAATTGGAAAAACATTCGCATCGATGAAGTACATGCTGGACTGGGCAGAGGGTATGGCCAATAAAAACATATATTATACATTTCCACTTCCTTTCAGGGAGTTGAATTTGAGAAAAGACAGTGAACACAGTTTCGAAGAACTTATTCATCAGTTCTTCCCTGTTATGAAGACATCAGAAATAAAGGACTATGACAAGTACCAAATTCTGATTGTCCTGGATGGCCTTGATGAATGTCGTCTTGATCTTAACTTCGAGAGTGACAGTATGGTTTGGACAGATGTGAGAGAGAAAACCTCAGTAAATGTTCTGCTAGCAAACCTCATCAAAGGAAACTTGTTTCCCAAAGCTCAAATTTGGATCACCTCCCGACCTGCAGCTTCCAATGATCTCCCTGCTGGTAAAGTTGACCGGGTTACTGAGGTACGAGGATTCAGTGATGACCAGAAGGAGGAGTACTTCAGGAAAAGATTCAGTGATGAGGATTTGGCTGCAAAAATCTTGTCACATGTCAAGAAATCCAGGAGCCTTTACATCATGTGTCACATCCCGGTTTTCTGTTGGATCACTTCAAAAGTTCTGGAACACTTTGTGAGCCGAAACCAAGAGGAGGGGATGCCCAAGACCCTGACTGACATGTACATACACTTTCTTTTGTTGCAATGCAGACAGGCTAATGTGAAGTATGGTGGAGAGGAGACAAGTGAGAGTTCTGACACAGATTCATGCTTGAATACATGGAACAAAGAGACAATCCTATCTTTGGGAAAACTGGCCTTTGATGAGCTGGAGAAAGGAAACCCTCTCTTCACTGAAGATAGCTTGAAAGAGTGCGGCATTGACATAGAAAAATCTGCAGTCTTTTCAGGGTTATTCACTCGGATCACACGAGAAGGTTGTGGGCTTTACCAGAATCATTTTTTCTGCTTTGTCCATCTGAGCATTCAAGAGTTTCTGGCAGCTTTTCATGTCACTTGCACATTCAATAACAAAGGTGAAAATCTACTGACCAAACCCGCTTCAGGTGCAGACTTGCCTGCATCAAACATCTACAAGACAGCAGTGGACAAGGCTTTAGAAAGCAAAAATGGAGACTGGGATCTGTTTCTCCGCTTCCTGCTTGGTCTCTCTCTGGAGACTAATCAAAATCTACTGCAAGAGCTGCTGAAAAAGACAGAAAATAACAAGGAGAGAAACAAGGAAACAATTGAGTACATCAAAGGGAAGATCAGTGAAGAGATCAGCGATGCAGATAAAAACCTCAACCTTTTCCACTGTTTGAATGAGCTGAATGACCACTCTCTTGTAAAAGAAGTCAAAAAGTACCTGCGATCAGAAACACAGTCCTTTGAAAATTTCTCCGCCTCCCAGTGGTCAGCTCTGACTTATGTGCTGCTGATATCAGATGAAAAACTTGATGTGTTTGATCTGAAAAAGTACCTGAAATCAGAGAAAGTTCTTCTGGGAATGCTGCCGGTGGTCAAAGTCTCCAAAACTACTTTGTAAGTATTTTAAACTTGCTTCAGTCCCTCCCTTCCTTTAGCTCCAGGTATATCCCCTTTAAGACAGGCTTGTTTTACAGCCTGATAGAAAATGCTGAAGTAAACCTACGCTTTAATACAAAGGACATTTTGATTCTCGCCCATCCAATAACCATGTCAAGATTTTAGGGCGATAGAGCCACATCATAAGGTTAATCCTGGCATTGGTCTAATCTTGCTTGCCTTTAAACCCCACAAGTCCTTCCAGCCAAGTTTCTTCTTTTATGCATTTTCCAAATTCACCAGCTGACTGCTGGCCACTGCTGACAGTCCTTGTGCATCTAGTGGCCTCTTCTTACCTCTGATAGAATTTAAGCCATCATTCTCAAGACCCACATTAACTACTAATTCTCATCATGTAGCTTAATGACCAGGACATAAAGGAAGTTATCCTCAGGTGCCATGTTAGCCCCTTGTTCTAGGCCAAAATTGAGGGACATCTATAATCCTTTTTTTGTCCTCATGGGCAAGCTAAAAGTTGGCGCCCATGTAAATTTAAAGTATAAACCATGAAGTATAATGACAGACCAAAGCCAATGAGTAGGGATCACATGTTTAACACCACTAACACAATCCCTCACTTACTTCCCACTTACCATTTCCTGCTTGGTGCAAAAGCAAGGTTTATGCCTGTCTTTGATGTTCCTAGCTTAAGGTGTAAGGAACAAGGGATCACAAAGTGACTCTTCCTTTACCACAGCTGATGTTTCTGGCAGAACTTTTGACTACAAATCTTTTCACAGGCTGAGTTGGTGTGAGCTCTCCGAGGAGTCCTGTAAAGGTCTAACATCCTCAGTTCTCAGTTCCGCATCCTCTAATCTCAGGGAGCTGGACCTGAGTCATAATGACCTGCTGGATTCAGGTGTGGGGCTACTTGCTGATGGCCTAAAGAGTGTACACTGTAAATTGGAGATTCTGAAGTAAGTGTGCATTGCATTTACTGTACATTTTAACCATTAAAAGTTGAAAACTATGAGATTTTGGTAAACTTAAGCAATGATTAATTTAATAAGGAACAGAATGGGAATTATTTCGATGGGGTGGGGTGCTAACCCGCCCCCCCTCCCGGTGTTGTTCATGGCTTCTTTGCACCCTCCCCTTGATTTAGAGTAAAACTGTAATATACTTCACTTGATATCTGAATGTGAAAAGACTGAATTTGAGCTATGTTTCTTCATCTGCTGATCAAAAAAGAGAATAGGATCAAATGTAACACCAAAATTCTTGGCTGTCAAACAAACAACCGACAACTGACAAGAATTATGGTTCCATACTCAAGGTGGTGTCTATGTCAAGCATGGCCACTGACCAGAACCTCCGTTTTTTCAGAATGAAGGAGCAGGGAATTATGTGATACCCTGTTTTTCCACAATAGACAAACAGGCCTCAAATTCAGTAATTTGGGTATAATCATCAAAAGATCATCAACTTTAACAAGTGTTTGACAATTGTGTGTGTGTATGTGGTCTGTAGGCTGTCAGGTTGTCAGGTGACAGAGAAAGGCTGCTCTGCCCTGGCCTCAGCTCTCGAGTTCAACAAGGCTTCCCCTCTGAAACAGTTGGATCTGAGTTACAATCACCCAGGAGAAGAAGGTGAGAGAAGGCTCTGTGCTCTAACTGGGGACCCAAATGTGAAGCTGAAGACACTGAGGTATGTTAAGATTTCAGGGTGTGTGTTTATATGTGTACATTTGTAGTGATGTAACTGGTTCTCCTAGAAAAGGTAATATTGAAACTAAATCTACACTAAATCAAGATCTAATCATGACGATGATAAATCATGAATCACTTTGCTGATTTGATTCATTGTGTTCAGTTCAGTTCAAAGATTTATACTTACTGACATATTCATCATAAACTAAGCTAAGTGGTAGCATCTGTTAAAATGCACTTCAGTACAAACAACAGTAAGTGAATGCATCACTATTTACATGGTTGATGATTATCGGTGCTGATTCAGACTGCCTTCAGTCCAGTTCTTTCAGTTGGCTGCTAGTCAGAGTTGTCATATTCAGTTCAGTACAAAACCAGCCCATAAAATCACTGTACAGCTATGCTGCAAATACTCACAACACAACCAAATACAAAAACACACTGCAAGTAGCACAGACAACAACTGAAGTGTTTCCAGGGGACAAAAAAAGTGATGAACGCAGCTGCAGATATCCACAATAATATCTGAATCATTCAATCACGATGATGATTTTACCTGGTTTTTCTGTCAATAAGCATGTCCCAGTCACTTTTTAGTGTACCCCACCCAGTTCTCCCTTTTCAAAGGATTGTACTGAAGTTGAAAATTCTTGTTTGTGACAATACTACTATCTTCATTTTGTACAGTTTGGACCATGGTGGAGCCCATCGGTTAAAGCCAGGACTGAAGAAATGTACGTTTTCTTTTCCAATATTATATTACTTCATTATAGCCTGAAACACTGATGCATGATCATTTTGAAATGAGGGTCAGATAATATGCCTTTGTCACTAAATGTCATTAGTAGTTCAGGTTGTAATAATATATAATTTTTACCATTAGACATTAAAAATTGTTGCACATTTTTGTCTTAAAGTAGGTTGCAGGTTTTAAATCAAATTCTAAATTACAAATCAAATTCACATCTACTCTACTTGATTTTTCTTGTTTTTGTTTTGTTTTGTGGTCTTTTAACTGCACAAAAACCCCTCAACATACTGAATTACATGCTGTTTTTCTCTCTGTTAGACGGTGCAGATCTGAAGTTTGATGAAAACACAGTAAGCAGGAGGCTTGTTCTTTCTGAAGGGAACAAAACAGTAAAAACTGTAAAGAAGGTGGAGGAGAAAGTCGTACGACCTGAAAACGATGATAGGTTTAAGAGGACTCAGGTGTTTTGTGATGAGGGCCTGAAAGGCCTCTGCTACTGGGAGGTGGAGTGGAGAGGGACGGTTGGCATCGCAGTGTCATATAGAGATGTGAGTAGAAAATGGGACAGTAGTGGTGGCCTAGGATGCAACAAAATGTCCTGGAGTCTGATCTGCTCGAAGGATGGATACACTGCCAGGCATGGAAACACATTCAAACATATTAAGATGCCCGTTTGCCATAAAATAGCCCTGCTCCTGGACTGGGAAGCTGGTACTCTGCGTTTTTACAGTGTCACAACAGGAGAGCTGAGCCTCATACACATCTTCCATGCCAAATTCACAAAACCGCTCTTCCCAGGCTTCTGGTTTAAGAAGGGCTCTGTGACTTTGTGTGAGTTAGACTGAGTGATGACCTGATTTTCTACTTTCCATGTTCATGCTGTAAGTCAACATTAACAATGCAAAGGAAGAATGAAGTCAAACCACTGACATGTTCTTAATAATGTGATGAATAAAGAAAACAAATACAGACTGTTGTAAAATATGAAACTGTTAAATGTCAAAGTGTCTTTCCATGTAAAAACATTTATGTCATTGTCAACATTTTGTTTTCCCAAATATTTACTCTTAATGTAAATTGTGTTCATGGTATTTAAATCATTCTGATGCTTCAGAGGGCAGCTGACTCCCATTTGTCTAGTTATTTCTGTGAACTGCTAGAAGCTGTGTACAATTTTTAAGTACATTTAATGTTTATTACTTTTTTATTTGCCTAAATAGATGAAAGTATTAAGGACTTCCTTTACCTAGAAGAGCAGAAGTTTCAGAGGATTGATGGAAATTATTTTGTTCTGTAGTTCACTGTATTTCATGTTTGAATGTGTAAACGTGGGACGGACTGTAATGGAAATGGAAAGTGTGCTATGCTAACGCAGACTCTGTTAGTAGAGAACCACTGTGTTACAACCGTAAGACGTTATTTAATGTAGGACAGGGATGCCAGTGAAATTTAATTTTGAAATGTTTATGTGCACTCACTGGTACATAAAAATAAGATGTAAAATGTACTGAAAGTTGAAATATGCTGACTTATGAGACTGATTTATTTTCTCCAATTTATATTATTTTGCCTGGAAAATGTGCTGAATAACTAATGTTTGAACTGAACTGACTTTTATGTGTATTCAGTATATACAATTATACATCTATATATATATATATATATATATATATATGAATATGTATATATATATATATATATATATATGTACACACGATGGTATTTGCCTTTATAAAAAGTTTTTTTCTTTCTCTCTTACTTTATTGTTATTACTGAAGTCTCTTTTTATTATTGTAATTTGTTATTTTTTGGTACTTATTTGATTTTTACTCTTTTAGTTACTTTTGTAATTTTGTTGTTAAATACTTTTGAAATTAAATTTTGCCATTTTACTGTGTGCCTGTATAAGAAAAAGGATGATAGAGTTCTTTATCATCTTCATATTTAAGGTGACCGTGCTCGATGGATTACTTCTGATTGTTTCAGACAGTTCCAGAAACAATCCAGTTTCAGACACAGTCCTCCCAGTTCAGATGACATAATGACATGGGGAGCTGACACTGGGTTGAGTCATACAGTTAGTTAGTTAGTTAGTGCTCACTGTATCCTTCTCTGTCTCCTTATTTCTTCCGTCTTTCTTTAACTCTCTCAATCTTTATCTTTGTGAATGTATTTATTCTGTAGCTTTGCTGGTGTTTTCCAAAGTTTCCTAAGTTTCCTTTTCAATCTGCAAATCAGCCGACTATATTTGATTACATAACATAGCCAGTGATTTTGACACTGCTCAATAATTCAGGATGCAATTTTTGCCATAGCGAATCATTCAGCCTCCAAACCAAACACTGAGAAATGAAATGTCAAATATCCTTAACGTTATTTAATCGTTTCAACTCAAATAAGAAACTCTTGTTCTCTCCCCGGGACAAGTTCACTACTCTGGAAAGATAAAAGGTGATATACTTAAAGCAGGCACAAGACCAAGACACCTTTCGAAATTTCTGATTACAAAAGTTGAAATGACTCTACGTGGGTTCAGTTCAAAATGCTACAAGCGAATGCATCTTCCTGCGACACACATGAAAGCATGCACACACAGGCTGTTGATCAAACACTTCATTTGAATGTATTCATGTCTGTCTTTCACAGCCAAGAGTATGTGCATGGTGGCATGCGTGTGCAAGTCTGCGTGCATGTGTGTGAGCATCTGAATGTAGGCGGTAATGAATTTACATCCATGAAGGATGGGCCTAAATGAAAGCCGGGGCGAGAGAAGGAGCAGAGGGAGGGGAAGACTGAGATCTGAAAGGAAATGTTCGGGACAATGGAGCAACCAGCACACTGAAGGCCTCTTCGCACAAGCTGCCTCATTGTTTTTATAAACCTAATTCCTGACCAAATCTTTAAAGAGGCTGAAAAACTCACAATTAAGCATTTAGTTCTGGGCCCACATCACAGACCTCATAACAACCACAGACCTGTTTGATTCATTCAGGGCCTTTCCTGTTTCTGCTTCTTTCACTCTGTACCATTGATCTGCTGCTGCTGCTAATTGACAACACATTCGGAGCGCCTCACGCTCTTTCTGTCTCGCTCAGCCTCCGTCTCTGAAGATTTGTTTTGATTAGAGTGCAGGCTCTGAGTTGAATGAATGAGTTGAGTTGTGTGGGTTTGCTGAGTGGAGACAAGGGACTTTGTGTCCCCTTGTGTGAATGTCACAGCTTTTGAACTGAAGAACTTAGATTCCTCTGGCACTGGTCAAAAATGTTTTTAAATCTCTGTATTAAATGGTTGTGTTGGGGTTATTATTATTATTATTATCTTTTATTAATTTACATCTATCTGTCAGCAAATGCAGAAGAGTAATAATTTTTGATTGGCTGATTTAACAGAAAAAAGTAAGACCGCTCAGACATTTGGTTAATGCACAAGGAAATGTTTTTCTTACAGTAAGATACAGATCAGAAATCACTGTGGGTTTGCAGTTCTGGCCAAAAGTGCTCAATGGCACACAAGAGGAATTATTATATTAGAAAACAAAAAAACAAAAACAAAACAAACATAAACAAAACCAAAAAAAAACCCCAAAAAACCCCAAAACATAACAGACATGAGAGCAACAGGACCTGAGCCCTAACAGAATTAAATGGATGCCGGTCCAGATGTACATCCTCTTATCCAGCTCTGAATCAGTTGTTAAAACCTCATATTAAAGTCCCATTGGCTTGTAATTAGTACGTTCATGTCATTTCTTTCCTGGAGCAGTAACATTTTTCTTTGTTAGCATGAAAAATAAAGATCTGTAATATCCTAAAAAGTGGTCACCAGTGGTCACCAGTGATAATGAAAGCTCAAGACACGAGCCTGCATGAGAATGACCAGTTAATTTGTGTGGTTTATATCAGCTTATATCAATTTATCATTAATGGTACAAATCCCACAGAACCAGGACAAATACATTATTAGCAGGCTGAATACAACATCAGCAAGTGGACCTCAGTGGTGGCCAATTTGATTAGCTCCTCTCATCTTTTTGAATGAGCATGGAGGGCAGTCCAGACTGACTTCTCTGAAGACAACTGATCTTCTTTGGAAGTTATACAGTCAAAGTGCACAAACATGCAGCACCCCAAATATGATATATACAGCTGATTCATTACAACATGTTTTTAATCTAAAGAAAGAGAGAATTTTTGTTTTTACTCTTACTGGTTTTAAGTTAGCATGTCTGCTAACTTAAAACCATGAAAATCTCTCTTTGTTCTCACGTTTGCGGCAAGACGTGGTCCGAACAGGCCAAAATGCAAACGGAATTTCATGCCAAAATGAGCACCAGTATAATATTCAGCTGCACCAGATCCACTCATCACGTTTGTTTGGAGCCACAACACTACCACAAGGGGTGAGCGTAAAAAATATAGAAAACAGCATCGTGATTGTGTCTTTCTTTCCACAAATATGACATCAGAGCCTGAAGAGTGCACAAATATTCAGCTTCTTTGCTTAAATAAAAGTAGCAAGACTACAGTACAAGGATGCTCCATCACAGGTGAAAGTCCTGCATTTAAGTAGAAGTAAAGAATAGTATGCTATATATATTTTATTCTGGGTTAATGTTGTTGATATGTAAGAAGCATTAAACTATTGCAGCAGTCTGAGGTGGATCTCATTTGAACTGTTTAATATTTACATTTACTGTTAGGTCATTTATGTTTCATATGTTTCATGTGCTCATTACGTTTTGTACGTCAAATCTAAAGTATGTGATTTCTGACTTCTGTTTCTGACAAATGTGCGAGGACTTTTTTTTATGTTTTTACACCCACTTGTGCAAATTGAGGTAATGACTGAAGATGTTTTCCAGAAACTAACTTTCCAGGAAGTTCAACTGCTGATTTTAAGTGACCATCTCATGCCGAACACTTACTCTAATCCAAACCCTAACCTGAACATAAATCATAGTCTATGACTAACCCTAAAACTAAATCTTAATCCTCAAACAAGCATTTAGAGAAGTAAAGATTGTCCAAACTGTCTTCCCCTTTCAAAAGATGTCTTCTGTATCAAGGCCTGCTACTTGGTCCTCACGGAGATACAAATGCAAGGGTAGCATGTACACACGCAGACAGATGCACACAGAAATCTCAAACTTGATGGCTGAACAGTGGTTAACTATCCTCAACTTCTGACTTTCCCTTCGTGACTTCACTCTCCTCCACGTTTTTCCGTCACAACTAAATATTTAAATTTTAATAAAACGTCTCTCTCAGTATTAACCTGAATGTTCATTCAGAGCAGTGATTTGTGACTTTACTGTGTGTTCTTCTGCGTCCTTTTTACCGGGCCCCAGCGTAAACCCCCATTCATCAGCAGGGTCAACTATGCGAAGCGCGCTTGATTTACATCGCCTGGCACATCAGAACTAGTTGAACAGTTCAAAAGGAAGCTGTAACGGTCCTGTGATTTAGTAAGGTGCAGTAAAGCGAGTGCAGCTCAAGCATTTAAAAAATTTCCTCCGTGACAGTGTGTGAATGAATGAAAATAAGAGCTTTCAGCACCTTTCACTTCCACCACCTCATACCTCTGCCCCGAAGCCTGGAAAGACAAAGTGAATTAGACTCTGATAGGTGCAGCTTTGCAGGTATCACATGTTTGTGAATTAATGTGTGTCTTTGAGTGTGTATGTAGCTCTAGGCTCCATAGTGTTATGTCATCTAATACTTTGGCTAAAAGAAGTAACAGATTATGTGTTCGTTGTAGTAGCCCTGTTTGTACTTGTGAGTTGTGTGTGTTTGTCTCTGTGTGTGTGTGTCTGTATTCCAGCTGTCATTTAATCCATCCATCCTCAGGTTGCACCGCTCCCACCCTGTGCGTCCACTCTGCCTCTCACGGACCAATCACATTCCACATTCCTCCACCTTCCCAGGATCCTGGGGACCCAGGGTGCACGGCTGCAGGGTGTTACTATGGCACCGGGGTGATGAGGTCACCCCCCTTTAGTACTTCAGTGATTAGATGAGAACTGATGGGGTGAAACAGGAAGGGATAAAGACGAAGAAAGAGAGAGGCACCAAGATTATTGAGACACTCTCCACTGAAACATTAAATGTTGTTGAGAGTCCACACTTGCACATGTTTATACTTTTTAAGTCTCACGAAAGAAGAATTACATCGCTGCCACCATGTTTTCAGTGTCCTGTTGAGCTGCAGTGGAACAGATGTCAGGGTTAGAGCTGCAAGACTTAAACTGAATATGCGACGCTGTGGGAAGAGATTAGCTGACGTTTCGTTAAATGTCTTGCAGCTTTAACATTTTTTTTTTTACTTTTACCACTCAGGTTATCTATCTTTCCCCATCCTTATGTAAATTAGATTTAATACATAGGTACTGACTTTGTTTTTTAACACATTCAACTTTCATTTGATTTTTCCTTCATGTAGCGAGGTAAAAGTCTTCTTGAGATCACAAAAATTCATATTTCTAACTCCATCCACTCATCCGTCCATCCATCCACCAAGCCTCCAATGTCTTCAGGGTTTGCCCCATGGTCTCCTCATTACGGCCACAGGGAACAATCCAGGGGTCATGCTGATCAGATGCTGAACCACCTCGGCTGGCTGCTTTTTAATCTTAAAGAGCAGCTGCTCTACTCTGAGCACCAAAATCCGACTTCCTCTCTCTGTCCCTACATATTGCTAATTATTTTTTTGGGTTGAGGCCCTGGATAAATTTGGATGATTAGAGAAGAGTTGACACACTGAGTAAATCTTTTCTGCCTCTGCTCTCCTTGTTATATGCTCTTCTGATAAAAGCTTCTAGTCTCTGATATCTCTATTTCCTCATTTTTCTCTTGTCAGACACACGGGTGGTGAAGTCTGCCTGCATCTGTTTGTTACATGACCCTCTTGATTTCTTGCACTGTTGGATTTTTATAGGCTCATCATACATATTTAATGTCTGCAATGATAAATTGTGATGGATTCACAATACCACACTGCATCTGCCTCTGTCATCTCTCCCATTGTCTCTCTTCTACTCATTTGTATTTTTTCCTTCCGCATCCTGTTTTCTGTGTAGATTTATAACAGAGGTTATCACGGAGCCAACATGTGTTTCCATGAATCGGCTCCCCCCTTTATGTGAAGCACATGCTAAGAACATAAAGCAGTAACCTTTTATTTATGATCCACCATCGGCCTGGTTTCTCTCTCTCTTGCTCCACACATGTACAAACACACGCACACATACACAAGCAGAGTTGTTGAGAAATAGAGTGCAGGCAGTCAAGATGGAGATGAGAGTCGAAGAGTGTTGAGGGATATATGACCAGGTCTGTCACTACAAATCCACACTTAAACACACCGTTACAAACACACTGTTACAAACACACCGTTACACACACACACACACACACACACACACACACACACACACACACACACACACACGCACACACAGATTTTGGATTGATCTTTTAAACAGAAACAAGTGAAGGAACCCACAGTTCATGTACAAGAAAGAATGTGCCCTAAGACGTCCTCAGTGTATACATAAAGATAACAAAAAACAATGGTGACTCTCAGAGAGATTATATTTGAGGAGCAAGGTTAGCATGCAGAAGTGTCAAAATGTCTTATTTACGTATACGTTTTGAACTTTACCACTCTGCTTCCCTTTGTTGTGACTGGCTTCATTTCATCCAGATATCTCAAACAATTCTTATCACTGATAAACTGACCAACACAACTGTCTCGTGGGGACATACGTGGTGCACAGTCTTGCCAAGGACAGGAAAACCTGGAAAGAGCCTATTGTAAAGTTATGTCTCTGTCACTGAGGAGAAAAGAGGTGAAAGAAAACACATGCTGCATGATTTTCCTAAACTACACAACTGTACAGTGCAAGCTCTAATCAGCCTTGGACCAGGTTTAGCCTCTATTATGTTGTTGTGAACAAATTTTAGATAGAACCAGATGTGAACACTGAGTCATGGGTTTGTATGTGGAGATTTCAAACCACAATAGCCTTGAAAAGTTGTCTGGATTAATAATAATATGATACTTTTGATGCTCAAAAAAGTTTTGTTCTTCTAGCCTTCTGTTAGATCAGAGGATGTCAGCAACACGGCAGATCTAGAAGCAGCGGATTAATCATCCTGGTCAAGTGCAGGACTGTTGATAAGTGTTTCCTGTTTTATACGAATGATGTGTTTTTGTCAGTGATGGATAGTGGGAGAGTAGTGGGTTTGCACTTATTTACTATTTTATCTTATATTTATTCTTATTTTGAAATTATACCATCCATTCATCCATTATCTATACCGCTGACATACAGAGACAAACAACCATTCATGCTCACATCTACAGGTGTGGCTGTGAGTGTCAATTTCAAGTTGCCAGTTAACCTAATCTGCATGTCTTGGAGGAAGCCGCAGTACCTGGAGGGAACAGGGAAAACATGCAAACTCCACACAGAAAAGCTCTGGTCGGCAGATTCGAACCCAGAACCTTCTTGCAGTGCTAACCACTGTCCCTCCGTGCCGCTCTTAATTTTCAAAAATATGAAACTCTTATTGTTCTACTCCCAAGAATAGTTCAGTACTTTGACATTTTGGGGAATCTGCTTGCTGCTCTGCTTGTTAGTTGGGAGGGTTGATATCATTTTCATCCTGTTGTGTTCAGTGGAGAGACTGATCTGAGATGCATCAGCTTGGCACAGGGCCTGGAGTCTATTTGCTCTCATGTTAATTAGTATTTGATACCAAAACAACCTTTTGGCTTTTGATCAGTCTTTATTTGATTGCAGCACCAAAGATTTACATGACATACATTATATATACATACATTATACATACATTATATTTGACTCCGCATAGAGAGACCATATCACTCCCATTGGGAAGACCCACCAGGGTTTGCCAAAAGCGGAAGAATATGGTAATTTCAAAGTCGTTTTAATTACATGTGGAATCTTCTAAGTGTTGACTGTCAGTAAAAATTGCCTGACACTGCTGGTGACATGAGGGCTTGTACCCAGTCTTGAGCTTGGCACCCCTGTCTTCTCCAGTTTAACATGATGTGAGTGATCTTGAACTGTAATCACCCATTGTTGATTTCAAAATGAGCTACTCTCATTTGGCCTGAGTCTTCGTCCAGGGATAACTGAGGCCAAGTCAAAACAGAGACAGAGCGATCTTGAACTGGTGTCAACAGCAAAACCAAACAGTTCGATAGTGATTTTAAACCAACATCTAACCTCTAACAGTAATTTTTCAAGAGAGTGGAGACAGCACATGCTGTGATTGTGATGCAATGCCTTGAGCTTATTTGTGTTAGCTTTTGGTCCGACATACGAGTCAAGAGCACAGACAATATCAGAGACCAGACCAAAATAAATGTGGTTGGAGACAAAGAAAAATCCAAATCATTTACATGTGGCCTTCACACGTTGGACTGATGTCAGAGTCTTAAACATGCATTCAGTTTCAGTTATCTGTCTTGATATCAGCTTATTTGCATGACCATACATTGATAGAGTCACAGTTAGGACATGGGTGTGTGATGTGGGCAATCAGTGTGTGAGTGTCCTTGTTTCCTGCAGGTCACTTACATCAGACTTAACAATTACAGAGTCTTTCTGTGGCCAATGCTCTGATTTGTGGAGGCTCCTTCCTTTTTTTCCTCTCTCTCAATATTCCATCCCCCCCAAACACACACACACACACACACACACGCACACAGAGGGTAGTGTTGATTACCCATGTCCAAACACAGCATGTGCGATGAGGGTTGCCTGCAGGTAAGGAGTAATTGGTTCCAGATTGTGTGTGTGTGTGTGTGTGTGTGTGTGTGTGTGTGTGTGTGTGTGTGTGTGTGTGTGTGTGTGTGTGTGT
>JBBMJY010000012.1:8215943-8232754 GCA_037833715.1 Toxotes lorentzi | reverse complement strand
ATATATATATATATATATATATATATATATATATATATATGTGTGTGTGTATATATATATATATATTACTTATACATACTTATATACTTTTTTCTTCTGCTTTGAAACTTTCCTTTCAACCTCCTTCCTGCTGTGTTTTATTTTCCTCACGCCTTCCTTTTTCTTTCTCTGTCTGAAGATGCACTACTGTGAATAAAGGTGGATCCCACCATTAAAATCATGATGCATGTTGGCCTTTTAAAAGTGGTATTGTTCCTTTAGAGAGTTTCTATAAGGTACTGCAAGAACCACACTGGCTTCAAGGTTTTTGTGGTCAAGAAATCATAAAAGAAAAAAACACACACACGTCTGATAAAATGTGTATCAGGTGCTGGACTGAACATTAACAAAAAACGTTAAGACTCAGGAAACTTCTATTGATCTCAGACTGAAACAACCATTTGGTTAGGTCTACAGCATCTGTGGAGGAGGTTCAATGTATGTGTGACAGATTTTTAAAGAGCTTTTTCTTAGCCTTATTATTTATTTTCATATATTTTGACAATACATACAAATGTGTATGTATATGGTTGAATTTTAATAACATTTTCACTTAAAACAAACAGTTGTCATAATTTTTGGAATAATTTGGCAGGTTCATGAAACAATTTATGTGGAGACTGCAACTGTGTTGGGTTCAGGTTGTCTAACAGACCACCTACAGGCCATAGGCCACAGGTGCTATGCGATGATAATCCTGAAGCAAAATGGACAGACTCTTGTTAGTAAACCCTAAACCAAGGGGCAGTTTTTTTTTCTTGGCCATTGTTTGTTTTTCAAGGTAGAAAGGTAATCTTTTAAAATTGGAAGGGTATCCCTTTCTTTCTTTGGGGCCTAAAACCGATAATCCTTTAAAAGTGGGCCGGCTCTTGTTCCATCTCTCTCTTCATCTTCCTGTGTTCAGAATGAAGTGTAATCTGCTTTTAGTTTGATGCTGGACTTTCCCCCCAACAGGCATCAGGGGATCTGAGAGCAGGTCTGAGGATGAATTGAGTTCATAAGTGGGGAGACTGAAAGGTCTATTGTAAAGAAAAGAAAGTGACAGAGAGAAGGAGAGACCAAGAAAGAAAGAAAGAAAGAAAGAAACATAAAGCAAATGAAACACAGAGAGGTGGTTTGGATGATTTTAATGAATTTCACTCACACACACAAACTATGGAGAGAAAGGAATGATGAGAGATGCACTGAAAGTGATGAGAAAAGAGTGAAGGAATGACAAAGTAAATAGGAAGAGAAGCTTTTGGATAAAAAGAGGGAAAAGAAAAGAAGCAAACATCTCTGAACCAACATTTCCAACCACACAGGATATTGAGCTGAGCTGGTGGTCAGCAGGAGGAGAGTGATTGTTATGGTGTGTTCAAGTGGCTAAACAAGGCGTATACACACACACACACACACACACACACACACACACACACACACACACACACACACACACACACACACACACACACCCCTTAGGAAACTGAATCTCCCAGTAGGAGCCAGTGTGGTTTTAACCTTTGACCCTGTGACCTTGTCTCAGTTACGGCGCAGTTAGCTTAGCCGTTGTGAAACAGATACAGATCAGATACTTGTGGTAAAGCTGTGGCCAGGGAGTGATTATATGTTGTAAAGCCACCTACCTGAACGAAGAGCTGTTGTGGCTTTTCAGTTAATTTTGTATGGGGCTCTCCATCTTTTGCTCACTTTTTAATTTAAATCGTATGTGTTTGGAGAAACACAAACAATTCAGATGTGTTTTTTTTTTAACAAACATATAAACTTGCAAACAAATGTGCTACTTTCAGTGTGCATCCTCGTGTCCTTAACTCTAGTGAGGGACACAGTTCTGGCAAACAGGACATGACTTTAGAATAACAGTCTTATGGTGATCCTAATCCTCCCGTCCCATGCATTCCTGCAGAACCATGAGAGAACATTAAAATTTGGATCACTGATTTTGCCAATGTGTCACACTCTCAGAAAATGCAGACAGCATGTGAAGGTTTTCTTCTTTTCCTCACATGGGTTCTTTCAGATGGCAGAAGGAACAGAGGTTAAAGGTAGAGCAGAGTGGTTTCAATAAACCCACAGGAGACAAACCCCCTCAGCTCTTTCTCACTGTTTCAGTCCCTCATTTCTTCTGTGTGTTTGAGCGTGTGTGTGCGTGTGTGTGTGTGTTTGTAGGAAACCTCTCTGAAGTAGATCCCCCTGATCTTTCAGTGACTCATTTGAATGAGTCTGCAAGCGGCCACTGATCCTGGAATAATATTATATATAAACTGAAAACATTCGATTTGCATTACAATTACCCTCCTAGCCTGATGTTAACTTTCTGTCATAGAATACTTATGGGAACACCTTTCTGAGCTCATACTACGTGCTTTTATAATCGCCACTTTATTTGCTAACACTGTAAACTTGAGGAGTTCAGTACATGAATTAACTAATCTTTAAAAAAAAAAAAGGATGTTTAAATTGAATTGCCGACACTGAATCACCATTGTGTCTGAAGGAATGCTCCTCATGATGAATGAGACAGTCTGCTCTGCTATGATACACAGTATGTTACCTAGTTACTGAGGTATACTCCCAGGGGGAGTGGAGGGAAAAGCAAATGAACAAGGCTAACCACAGCTTACGCATTTGTTTCTGTCTCAGCGTTAAATAAAGTTAAGATTTCACATAACCATACATTACCAGCTGTTTTCAGAAACAAGCTCTGATAAATCCACTGCTCATCACTTACCCTTCAACTTATGGCTGATGGACAAAGTAAGCAACTAGCTGCTGAACATAGTGGAGTGCCAATTAAGTGCCAGTCATTTTCCCTCAGGAGCTGGTGGAGACAAAAACACAGCTAAAACTCTGCTCCTGGGTCTGTGCCTCCTCTGATGGGCCTTATTCACTTCAGTCCCTAGCTGGGGTTAGGCTTAAAAAACACTGGATCCAACATTTCCCATTATACAACTCCACACACTTCTAGTTTGTAACACAGACTTTGTTAAAAATGTGTACCTTCCAAACTGTCACTGTTATTTTCTCAGACTAGTCAAAGCTCTTCCAGAGCCACAGAAACATTATACAACTTTTCACAGGACGAGCTGTGCTCATCATTACTCGTAATGTGATGACCATGTAAAATAGGTGAAATACACCTTTATCCTGTGACTTTTTGGAAGAATATGACGCACAGTAATTTGTGGGCTGTACTCTTACCAAGATTATACTATTTTTCACAAACACTTTTTTTTTTAGCTAACATGTGTAATGTTTTTCCGTCTGAGTGGAATTAAGTTTAAGCTGTCCAGTTAAAGGCCTTTCGGGATGTGCAATCTCCCCACTGCAGCTCATCCTCACTAGGGCATAACCATGCATTCTTTGGGGGTCTTGTCCTCCCCAATAATGAGAAAATCCTCCCCAAGATCCCTCTGTTGTCTTTTTGTCAGTCTTGTTATCATAGGTTACTTGAATATTTTTTTTTTAGTATTTAGCACTGATTCCCATTTGTTTTTCACAAATAGTGTTAAGTTTGCTTTGATTTCCCCTAAAGATCCCATTTAGTTTATAAAACAATGTTCTTATGTTAAAAAGACATATTCCTCTCCAGAAATTATATAATATAATTTAATTAAGGTATAATAACAAACAGTAGTAGTTTTTATGCACTGGAGATTCATCCTGAAATTGAAATATTAAATACTGAAATATTATTAGTCAACAAAATGAGCCTAATTACTCTCCTAATACATCCCTTGAGTAAGACAGTTAGAAAAGAAAGTGGGAGAGAGATCGAAAGAATCCTGTGTGTGTTTGTGTAGGTGTGTGTGTGTGTGTGTGTGTAGGTATGTGAGGGGATTAGTGGCTTTGGCCAAGGCTAATCTGTGAGTCCCCAGGGAGTCTGCGGAGCCCACCAATGGACTGAGCTTGTGGAATGAATTGTATGAACTGTGTCTGTGTGTCAGACATACTACTGTGCACACCAAGCTGCCTCTCTGGCTGCTCCATTGAGTTGTGACTTAGATTTATCAGATGAGGAAGTGAAACATCAACTCCAAGTATTTGTGTATTAATGTGTGTGTATATGTGTATATGTGTATATGTGTGTTGGCTTTTCCTTCTGACTGTTTTTATTTCAAGGTCCTCGCTTGGCAACAGACCGAATATGATGCTCTACCATCTGTACTTAGTCATACATTCATTTTCCATAGATTTTTTTTTTTTTTAAATAATGTGAGTCTCTGAGATCTTCTTTTTTTCAGTGATGGAGGCTTTGGTTGCTCACACTAACTACCTTGCTAACTACCATGGTGGAAAACAGTTCTTTTTCATGTTTTGATCAGTAAGTAAATATGACAGGTATTATGACAGTATTTACATATTAAAAAACCAAACCAAAACATTTGCTATGAAAAGTCATAGGTATGTGCATACATGTCCTTTTTATAGAACTGGATTTTCTCATAAGTAAGTAGATTTTAAAATTGCATTCAAAACCACACAATAATGCTCTCACAGATGTTAAATTTGGGGTCCTTGTGCCACCAATCAGAAGACTTCTCACTCACATGGCTCACATCACACTAGTTTCTTTGGCACTGTAGGAGGAAGTTGCCAGTGCAAAACCAAGGACAGACAAAGTCTGGTTTCTATCCAAACCAGGTTAATTTAGGGCATCTCAAAATCCGTTTATGCATAATTGCGGAACTTGGCATTAGATATGTGTGCACCATTCATGATTACAGAAATGCCTTATTGTGTATGGGATTATACATGTGCAGGATTTTTTTTAACTCTCACACACATTTTGTGTATGAATATTTCTGTATATGAATCCACATATAACTGTTATACAAACATACCCCAGGTGTTTGGTGCAGCATATGTGAAACTTTCACAAACAGGCTAATGTCTTCTAAATTATATGATAATGAACTTAACTACTGCTGGTGGGAAGGCTGCAGTCTTTGTGTGTTCAGTAGTGTGCTTGTGTACGTATGGCTTAGCTTAGCTTGTCCTTTCAGCAGAGTCAAACCAAGGATTATCACAAGGTGCTGTGTGGAAATAGGAAATTAGCCTGGGGGCTGAAGATGGGTTTGTGTGTTTGTGTGTGTGTGTGTGTGTGAGTACACATTCATGGATATTGTGTGGACTGGAAAATGTGTGCATGAATGTGCACAGAAGCCAAAATTTATGTTGCCACTTTAAAACAAAATAAAAATAAAATACAAAAAAATCAAAAACAAACAAAAAAACCCAAAACAAAACGTGTGCTTGCTGTTCCTATACTGCACTTGAAGATACTGTATGTAAATCACCAAACACAGGTTTAATGGAGTGTCTCCAGACCTCTGACACTGCTGGAGTGTCCTCCTTTGGTGTCCTGGGCTACTGTTTGTTTTGGAGCCAGTTTTACAGCTGTGGTGTGCTGGATCTAATTTATGGTCAGTGAGCACTGCTGCTTGTTCTTTCTTAAATTCAGATCAGCATGTTTTCAGCTGAGTTCCATTACAGTGCAGTGCTCCTGTTCCATAAACTTAGTCTAATCATGCAGTTACATTAACAGTGATGCCCCAGTTGTGATTAAGAATTAAAAGAATATGATGGACAAACATGAAAACAACTGGGGTTCACTTAGTGGTGAAACTATAGAAAATTACCACTTAAATCTTAAGGTTTATAGTTCAGCTCATTGTTTAAAAGGCAGCTGTTTTCAGCTACAAAGCAATAAAAACCTACTGTACTCTACCTGCTCAGCACCAAATGTCAAACAGGCAAAGACAAGCAACTATGATGAACAGCTAAAGCTGCCTGATTCAAACACAATGAACCCTGGACAGTGAATATCTGCCAGGTGGTTTACAGGACTACAAATGAATGATGATATCGGTCCCTAAGGGCTGCATGCGTAAATGAGGAACTAACATGTTTGTCATATTAACTTTCAAGATATATCACTCTTGTACACATAACTTTAGTCGTTTTGTAGTTGCTCTAGGATAGTGTTTGGGTAAACAGTTAAAAATGTACTTTGATTTGCAGATAGGGATTATTGTGATCTATTGATCTGTGTTTGATTGCTAAAGTCTCACTCGGCCAGTAGAGGGGGACGCGCAGCTCGCGCTCATTCAGTACGACAGAGCGAGTGAAACTGGATCGCTTCTGTGTGGTTCTTAATCTCCTCCCCTTTTACAGGTAAGACTGAAGGTTTTAGCGTTTATAATGATCTATATACGTCGTGAGGAACCGGTTGGCAGTAATATATAATATTCAACGTTATATAACATTTCATGTATATTTTGTCGGCTAAATATAAATCGCTGTTGTGTTAGCCTGTTTGCTAGCAGTGTCGGTGCAGTAATATGATGTCCGGATTATATGTCCATGTTTTCTAATTTTGAAGTTAAGTATGATTGTTGAGAAAAAAAAAGGACAATATAGTGTTATTTTTCACAGTTCTGTAAACATGTTAAAAGGATGTTTTGCGGACAGTTCAGTACAGAACGAGTGAAACTGCATCACATCTGTGTGGTTCTTATTACCCTCCCATATTACAGGGGCGCAACACCTGCAGGTGAGCAGGTGAATTGGCGGGAGAAAGAATTAGGTTGCCATACCCTGGAACACACACACACACACACGCACACACACACACACACACACACGCACACACAAACACACAAACAAACAAACACGGAGAGGATCAAAACAGGGACAAAAAAGACACACGGGGGGAGGAAAGATGAAGGACACAATAGGGACGTTGTACTTATTTTGATCATTTGTACTTGTTTTGTGTATCTTTGTACTCACTTTGTTTTACATTAGTTTATTGCCTCTTTGTGATTCTTTGATTAACTTTCTGACAGAAATACCAACTGTCACTTCACACAGAGACTCTGGTCCAGGGGCTCCCTGACCCCTTTGGTTCCTGGAGACTCTGCCCAAAAGATTAGTTCAGTAATCCATCCATGCAAATGATTCACTGGAACAAAACTGTACTGCAGAAAAGGAAGTGATGCATTATTTTTCATTTTTAAGTGTGTTTCTAAATCCATGGTGAATGTCTGCAGGTGACTGCACACTGCTTTTGTCCAGTGCTGCTATTGATTATCATATCATATTAACCCTAAATATTTTTTCTAAGGATTTTTGTTGAAATCTTTATGAACCTTTTGGACTTTTGAGAACTCTTGGTCTGGTTTCCCGAGCTTTGTTTAGTAGTTCCTGTTTTATTTTGTAATCATGTTAATCTGGTTTTGGTTCTTGAGTTTTGTTCAGTATTTCTTGTTTGAGTATGAAATCCCAATTCTTGTGTACCTGTTCATGTTTTACTTTGAAGCCTTGTTCCTTGTGTTTCTGTTCCTAGTCACTTTCTGGGTATCGTTCAAAAATTTTCAATACCGATACCTTGCCTTTGATTCCTGAATGATACCTTTTTCAATACCAAATTTAAAAAAAAATCTATTCTAGAAAATCTACATTACACATAACTTTGATAAGTTAACAGTTTCATGTAAGTATATTAGGCTTACTGCAGCTTACCATTATATCACTGAGCAATTCTTCTTTAGAAAAATAAGCATGTGCGTTCTTCCGACCGCAATCTGTGTGTATAAACAAACAAACGTAGCTGACAGCTTTGCAACAGCGTCAGCTACGTAGCTCAAACAAAGCCGTCGTGTCGCGCGCATTCTTCCGACGGCAATCTGTGTAAAATGTGGAAAAGATCTAGAGCTTGGCTTTGTGGGCGTCGCGTAAACTAGTGTTTTTCCTGAATGACTGGACACAGCCAATCACCAGCACTTTTGTGCTTGGCACGTCAAACTTGGCAGGCTTATTGGCTCACTGATGTTGACGAAATTAAGCCATTAGGTATCGAAATTTGATATCGAACTAAATGACATTTTTTGATACCCGATAGTATCAAGGCAATTTGGTCGATACCTTAGGAAGTATTGAATTCGATACCTAGCCCTACTCCTGAATTTATGTTTCCTGGCTACCTGGACTTTATGCCAATGCTTTTTGTTTTATTAAAAGACATTATCACTATCCATCTGTCTGGTGTGACTACATTTTGGTCCTTCCCTCGTGTCCCTGGCCACAGCCCATAACAAAGGCCTTCTGACTGATTTGAACACCTTACAGAAATAATACAAATTGTCATCAAAAAAGTAAAGAGTGCATGAATTTCAATTAAAACACTCACAAAGAAGGTAGGTTCAGTATTAGACATGATGCAGCCTTCAAGTGTGGAAGTCCAACTGTTTCACACTCATCCCCCACCTCTTTTCACTGCTCCATATGAACATCACACCACTTCTAAACAAAATAAATTGTTGCATATAAACATAATCTATGGCAGACTTGGTTGCCTGTGGGGTGTGATGGTTGTGCACATGGAGAGTGGTTTGCATCTGCATACATGTTTGATGTGTGTTTGTGCCTGCAGACATAAACTGAGCCAGTTAACTTCAGCTCTACTACACTTGCTTCATCACATGACGTTCTGAAGGGGATTAAATAGGCTTCATTCACTGGAAGAAAATGTTAAGAGTCAGGGCTGTGAGTTATGTTTGCAATACTATAAAAGCCAGACTTCAAGGTGAGGTGGGGGTGGAGGCTGTGCGGGATTAAAGGGGCAGTCTGTGCTTCATCAGGAGTGGCAGTATCAGAAGAAGTGTCAGAACCGCAGAGAAAACAAACCCATATTTATACAGTTAAAACCTGGCATTAAAAACACATTTATTTTTATGTGGCTAAAGCTTCTCATTAAATCACACATTCATGTTTAGATGGGTAAAACCATCATCATTAAATATAACAGTGGAGCTTACTTTGTTGAAACCAATCATTAAAACACATTTATGCGTGTTTATGGGGGTTTAAAACCACTAATTAAGGTTTAAAAGCCACTCTGTATCAGAGCCTTCCATCAAAAGGACGAGTACTCCAGATTTTTGTTTCAGCTTTTTTTTTTCCACGTTCAGTTTTTGCTTGCATTATTTTCTAATGCAGTGAGCCACAGAGTCAGTTTGAACATACTTTTAAAATGCTGCCGCTATTTTTCAGAATTTGCACTGTTTATCGTCAATCCCTTCAAAAATCAGATTGAAAGGGAATAAATGACCAAACCAGGGTTATGTCAGTTTATCTCATTTTGGGGAGGAGATGAAAATCAGCAGCTGCAGTAAAGTTTCACCAGGTACAGTAGATGTATACCGTTTACTTTGATTTTATTCTGCAAAAGAGGTGCAAAAAAAGATGAAGTGTAGTATCTTTGACATTAAGTAATCAGATTACTTTTGACCCAATTCTTGTTCCATATATTATTTTTTCCATACTTGATATACTGTACTTTGCAACACATTACTTACTGCTGTCAGATCTAGGTAGCAACAATTTCTGAGTTGACAGAAACTCTGATGTGACTGGGAAAAGTTGAGGGTGACTGTCCACCAGAAATTAGAAGGGCGCTAGTCTGAAGTTGATGGAACTGCATGAATAGATAGAGCAGTTTTTGCCTCCATTCACCTTTTCTCTTGTTCCTCAGCTCTGTCATTCCGCCCTTTATTTACCTCAAGCCATAAACCTTGTGACCTAGGTCTCTCAGGTGTAGTGAGAGGTGCAGTAAAGTTTGAGAAGCGTGTGTGTGAGAGAGAAAGAAAGAAAGAAAGTGAAGTGCTGACATGGAAAAGGTAATTGGACTGGACACCGACTGTAAATCACTGAGGGTTTAGATTCTCATGATGGGAGAGTATTTCTCTTTTCAGAGTCTATGTGTGTGAACAAACACACACCAGTGTACACACACACACACTGGTGTAATATAACTGAATGCTGAAGTAGATTGATAACATGTGGGGCAAATCATTAGTTCATGTGGTAAGGAAAGACAACGGGACGCAACCAAAGATACAGAGATAAGGAAAAGTCAACAGAAGTAGCAGAGGTTTTTCTTATTTATTAAATACAGTACATTATGCACAATTACTAAGTTTCCTGGCCAGCCATTGATGTTTTTTTAATGTATTTGACAGTTTAAAAGTAACGGGATAAAAAAAACAAACTGAAAAAATAAAGACAAAAATGAATGAAAGAAACCAAATGCAGTCCAATGCAAAGTCACAAAAAAAAGATAAAGCAAGCAAAAAGAAATATACTGCACACTGTGAGTAATAAGCTTTCACCATAAACACTTTAACTCTAATTAATCCCTGTGCTGCCAGTCAAGCTATTCAGCAGCAGTGAAAAAAAAATGTATTCATGCTGGTTTTTATAGAAACTGTGATGTGGACAAGGGCAGATTTATTTGCTTCTGTAAATGCTCTTTATGTGTGATGTTAGAAAGAAATGGAAAGAAGTGCTTCCTCGACTGTGTGTGTGTGTGTGTGTGTGTGTGAGTGTGTGTGTGTGTGTGTGTGTGTGTGTATCCAGACAGAGCTGGTGGATATTAGACAGAGGAGAGGAATACATTGAGACAGACTAATAAGAACAGAAAAAAAGAATGTGGAGAGATAAAAGGGAGAGGGCAGGAAAAGAGGAACAGACAGAGGAAGGAAGGAAATACTGAAGACACCAGTGACGGACAGCTCATGATGAAAGGAAAGAGAAGCACAGGGATGAATGGGGTCAAAGAGAGGCTTGTGGTGACAAAGAAAGAAAGAGAGACCGCTTTAGAAAATTAAAATGATAGAACAGGAGATGAGGAGATAAACTTTAGGACCCCCAGAAAGAACAAATTGCAGAAAGACACATGAGACCAGGAAAAAAGTGCTAAAAGTGAAGTTTCAGTCGGGACGTTTTGCTGCATTGTTTGAGTGACATGGCCATTGAGTACCTGGCTGCACTGGTTTCAGTTTTTTTTCTTTCCTATTTTACTCTCACTGACACTGTTTCTGGCTCAATCTCACCTGCTGGCTCACTGTAAATGTAACTGCCTTTGCTCACAGTTTCAGTGAATGTGTTTGACGTGTTTCTGTGACAGGGGAGCCGTCAGAGAGCAGCTGCCACCTTTCTAAAGCTATGAAAGCAAAGCTTTACTGTAAATGCAGTGCGATACAGATGATGTACATTCTGGCACACCTCAGTAGAGCTTAAACAGATGTTGCTATTGAGGTGCTTGTTTGGTTAATTGTTTTAATTCATTTAAACAAATCAGATCACTGTATTGATGGAAGTGGCATGCTAACATATGAAGTTAGTATTCAGCTCAAAGTCCAGCTGAGCCAAAGTAAAGATTAGACAGACTTAGTCCTCAAACTACTGTTGAATACATCTCTAAAGGCAACTGTGCCAACCTCACTGTGAGTCATGGGTGTGTGTGTCTGTTAGATTCATAGAGTCCATGTCGGGTGAGTGTGCTGCCAGGAAAAGAGCAATCACGATTTGTGCGACTCTTTGAATGTGAACCAAAGGTAAATGTTCACTTTGGCCTACATTGAACTTGGCCCTCTCATAGCCATCAGTGTCAAATGTAAGTGCATGAACACGGCGCTGTGATCAAAGTCAAATGCTTCTTTTTTTAGTCAGAAATCCAGGTCACATTAGGTTTCACCATGGTTCTGCCACAGCCTTTCTATAGGATATGATGAGAGTTTTTGATTTAAGAAACATTTTGTTATGTGAGAATTTATGCATCATAAACATAAACAGGTCTTTGATCAGGGTGCTGTGGTTGTGACTGTTGGTTGCTCCTGTAATGTTGGCAGCAGAGGAGCTGATTCTGCCATCACTGAAAATCCCTGTGACTGGTGATCACTGCCAAAATGCCAAAGACAAAAAAACAGGTCCAAACTTGGCTGGTTTGAGCTACAGTGAGCTGGGCTTTAGAAACAATTCTCCTTTTTTTACTTTTTAGTGAAACTCTTGCGGGGGCTGTAGTTGGGCTCCACCGGGCATGCTCCTTAGCTCCATCCGCTGGCTTAGTTTGTCAGCAAGGAGAGGCGGTGTCGGCTTTTAAGGGGAAAGGAAAGACTGAGGCGCTTGACTGAGCATCAGCGAAGCAGAAAGACTTTTATATAAGGGCATAGAACTGAGAAGAGAGTCAGAAGAGGGTGGGGAAGTGAAACATGAAGAGGTGGAATTTTTATTTCTTCATTAGATCATCGACAGTAACAGCCATCCTCCATGAGTCCAAAATAAAAGTGTCCAAGCCAACTGAGGAGCATGTCTTTTACCACCATGTGATGCTCTGCTCTGTCCTTTCTATTGAGCCAACCACTGAACAAACGGAGGAGGAAATGAATGTATCTAGTTATGTGGAGGAATGTGAGAATTAGGGATGGATAAGAGGAACAAAAAGCTCATATCATCACATGTAACAACATCTGCTATCTACCCACACACACACACACACACACACACACACACAGGAGATTACAGAGCCGTTAATGTCTTTGATGATGGAAGTAGGTGGAGAACATTTTCACCTTCCTTTATTTAAGGAGAAAGACACAGAGATGAGAGGGTGAAAGACAACCAACCCACACACACATGAGAGAGGTGGAAGGTGACACACAATACACAACACACAGACACACACACACACTCACACACACACACACACACACATGTCTTCCGTGCGCCTGGGCTGAAACACCAGTTAAATTGTTTTACAGGCTTGGTGATTATTTTGATAAGCCTTAATGATGATGGATTGACTGGGATTTGATGGAAAGAAATGTAATGTCTCATAAATTTTAAGGTGGCACCTTGTTTGTCCTTGTTTCAGAGGTCTGAAAACCATTATGGCGCGAGGCTTACGGTACATTAAACAGCCCACCTTTAAAGCCTGGAGTGAGGCCGCAGCAGGAGCACGGCTGGTGTTTGTCAGTTCCAGGCAAAATAACATATATGAAAAGAAATGCTACAAATTTGGCTCGCAAATTTATTTTATTTTTTTTTAATTGAAAGTGAAAAGTTTGATCTAAGTTGAATGTTTTCTTTTGGTAATACACTCAGTGAGTTTGATTTAGTTGGCCTAGAACCTCTGGCTGTGTGTTGTGTCTGGTGTGTGTGTGTTCACCAGTTGCAAGTTAAAAAAAATGTGACATGCAACCCAGAAAAATATTATTTCAGTCAATCCACTTTAGTTGTTAGTTTTGGAAATGTTACTTCCAGACAGTCGGAAATACACCAAAGGCAAGAAGGTGACATCACTGCTCATTAACAACAGAGCCTGTGTTGGTAGCAGACTGTTTAACAAATCACATACCAAATTAGCAAGTGAAATACCGTTTAATAACAGAGAAAACAGTATTCCTGGTCTGATGGTAATATATGCATTGAAAATGTCCAAGTATAATTGTTAAAGGACAAATATGCCCAAGATTAAAAATTAAAAACAGTCACAAAAGCGTCCAACAGCAGAAAGATTTCTTGCACCTTTGATGATTCCTTCTGGGATGTTGGTCTAGAAAAAGTGTGTTTTGAAAAATTAGTTTAACCTCAGGGAGACTGATGGAAATGAATACATTCTGTTTTTAACTGATTTTTTTTTCATATCTTCTATAGATTTGAATCTTTTAGTACTGAACTAACCCAACCTGATGGCAATGCAGTCAAAAAATATTTAAAAAATATATTTCAGTCTTAGTTTCATTACACCTAAAGTGGTCTGCAGCTTGCTATGTGTAACCTCACTAAAACCTTAATAATAAACAGGTAAGGTTCAATAATTAAATTAAAATTGAATTAAAATAAAAATGCAAAATATGACACAAAAGTGGCCACAAGTGCTGTGTTCTTTAAATATACACACACACATGGCACAGTGTTATTTTTCCCTTTTTGTTGTTCTGCTGTGTTTCTGTTCACTTTTCCACCGTTTTCTATTTATCTTTAGGGGGTGTTAAAATTTTGTGAGGAGTGTTTGTTCAGTCTTTTGGGAGTGAGTGGACTGTTTATGTGAGTGTGCATCGTAAGTAGTAAAGATGACGTTGCTAAATGAGATAAAGACACGTGTGTGTGTGTGTAACATCTCTTTCCATCTTGTGCTTCTATTCTTGTGAGGACCTTCATTGACATGAATCAGTCTCAAACCCTTAACCTTAAGCATCACAACTACGTGTCTTATCAAAACCCTCACCTTAACCTTAAACCTAAAACCTAAAACAAATTCTGACTTTAATCCTAAATTTTATGTCTCTACCAGACCTGAATTTGCACAAAATGTCTGCTCTCTAAGCTCAGAAACTCAAGTACAAGAGCACAAGCACAAACCACGACCACCCATGTCATCTCTTAAAATTTGTTAGAGCTAAATATTGACACACAGCATTTCACTCAGCACACATGATGCAACAGACACGCCCCCCCAACACCCAAACACACACTCTCCTCTGCCACTTTGACAGTGATGATGGATGTCTTTTAAGGATGGAGGGAATCAACAAATAAACATCTGGCACCGTGATCTATGGGTCAAGAGGTTATAGACCATGACCAATGTCTGTGTGTGTGTGTGTGTGTAAGTGGTAATGACACCATCATACTGATCAGCCACGTTAAGGGATCGTGACCTCTAGCGCAGGGTCTTGGCCTTGGCGTGTTGTAGGAACCACACAACAATCATCACTTTGTCCTCAGAGAGTGGACGCACACGACCAGGCTGTTTGTTTTAATTTAATGATTGTTGTTGAAGTTCTGCTGTAGTAAATGGTAAAGAGTGATGAGTGACAAGCAATGTACTTTACGCTTCATGCAGCAGCAAAAGCTGTGCTCTGGATTTATCTGAAGAATAACTGCATAGTTAGAATAAGCTGTAAAACCATGAATGGAAAAGAAATCCCCTGAGGCCCAAAAAGCATCTTGGACATCATGGACAGTCATCATAAAAGAGACACAAAAATGTGGACATCTCATATTGCAAGCAAAATCAATTTAACTCTCTGTATTATGCATTTATAAACCATTAAGATTTTATGTTTGTAAAACTTTTCTAGAGCCAAGAAAAGTGTTTGTGTGTGGGACTTCCTCTGCATGCCAAGTCTGTGGGACAAACAGGCAGGGATAAAAGAGTCTAATGTGCATGTGCACCGAAGTGCTGCATGATCTGGGCGAGTAACTTTTATTGGAATGAATGAGAAGCATTTTGGAACCCTGGTATACGCATATTTATGGGTGAAACAAGGAATACTGCCAAACACAGACACTCAAGCTTCAGTGGAAAAACAACCAGAAGTTAAACTGCTCAAATGAACATCTGTTGTTTTCATTTAGGGTCTTATGATGATGGGATGGCACAGAGGGCAAAATCACCAATCATACAGAAAATTACTTGAAATTTGTAATGTAAACCTAATGAATCAAAGAATTTGTTATGATATACTGTTACATACTGTTTGGCTTATTATTTCCATGCAGTATTCAATAAAGAACTACATCAATCATTTTCCAGCAGTAATTCAACTTAAGTTATCAATTACTGTCATAGATGCATGTGTATCTACAGTGCCCTGCGGGAATAGCAGTTTCAAACACTGTGCTAAGGAATGCTAGGTACAGGAGAACTTGTCCCAAAAAAAACTATTAAGACAATATATGTTGGTGTTTTTGTTTATGAGGTTGTCACTGGTAGTTTTTCTCCTCACAGGCCGGTTTGATGTATTTGACTGTGCTTACTCAGTGCTCACTGTGGGGGAGAAGAGAGCAGAGAATGTTGGATGATTTAGATGAGGGAGAGGAGGGTGAAGACAGGAGTGGTTGCTCAACAGGGATTTAACCCAGGATGAAGTTATCTGTGTGTGCATGTTTGTGTAATTGTAGTAGTATCCTTACAAGAACCAAGGTTTCCTCACAGGGTTAGTAAGATGTGCATTTTAAGTGAGAACATTTTTGTTGGTCCTCACGTCTATGAGGGTAAAGTGGCATCAAGTATAAAAGCTAGGACTCAGAATGAGGAATAAAGACATAAGGTACATGTTAGAGACAGGACACGTGTTTATGTATGTGTGTAGGTGTGCAGTAAATCAGTAAAGAAGATTTTGCTCCTGCTTGACTTGGGTTGTGTCCTCCCACCACAGGACACAACCCAGTTGGTTTCTGGGAAAATGACCTCACTCACACTTGGGCTCTTCCAGAAAAAATACAGAGTGGAAAAAAATGCAATTAAAATGTTTAATATATGTTTTTATGATTCAAATTTTATTGACTTTTTTTTTTTTGTAGATGGAGAACGAACAGAGGAAAAATCTGAAAGAGCAAAAACACATATAAGTGAATAAATTAAGGACAAAATAAAAGTATTTCAAATTTAAATTAAACTATGTTGTAACAAAAAAAAAGAGGTTCTGAAGATGAAACTACTGATGACAGTCGTGATAGCAACATTTCATTTTACACCAGCAAACATTTTGTGGGAAGTAACAAAGGTCAAAATGTCATTATAGTAAAAAAAAAAAAGGAGTCCTTCCTGCTGTAGAAATGTAAAAACGCACCCACTCTGAGCAGAAAGAGAAACTTTAAATGACTTCCTCATGCAGTTACACAGCTTAGGTTTTTTTCTTTTTTTCAGCATAATGGAAGTTCCCATGTGGTCAGCTGTGTTTTATCCTGGTCTGGGAGTGTTTAGTGTCCAGTGGTCAGTGGCAGGGTCACAGCTTAATCAGGACAGGCAGGAGTCCTGTGTGTGTGTGAGTTCACTGCTAAGGTCAGACTCTAATCAGTCAAAATTGAGAGCTGGGGCACATAAAAGTCCTTTAGGGGCCTGCATGGTGTGTGTGTGTGTGTGTGTGTGTGTGTGTGTGTGTGTGTGTGTGTGTGTGTGTGTGTGTGTGTGTGTGTGT
>JBBMJY010000012.1:8200683-8215843 GCA_037833715.1 Toxotes lorentzi | reverse complement strand
TGTGTGTGTGTGTGTGTGTGTGTGTGTGTGTGTGTGTGTGTGTGTGTGTGTGTGTGTGTGTGTGTGTGTGTTCACTTGCAGAAAGGTCCCAAACCAAACCAAATTAAAATTTCTTCCTTTACTGCTCAGCCCACATGTGTTAAAGACCATATGTCTGCGTGTGTGTCTGTGTATGTGTGTGTATATATATATATATGTGTGTGTGTGTTCATTCTCTCCCTCATACATACTGAGGGAGAGAATGACCCCTATCTTTGCACTGAGGACATGAAAGACGTTTTCTCTGAGGAAACATCTTCTCTCATTTCTCTCCCTTTTTCATTAGTGTATCGGCTTATCTTCTGTAGACCTCTGTGATTACAACGTGTTTTTATTGTTGTAGATGCCAAATTGCAGCTCTGAAATTCCCAATGAAGACAGAAATTATTTTTAAGAGGCTGTTAATTTTTCATTTCATGTGGTCAGCCAAAAAAAAAACATTTGCAAATTGCTGAGCTAAAAAAAAAAAATTGGATTGACAAATTGTGACCTAATGATGATCCTGGATCAAATATTCATGGAGATGTTTTACTGTATTGCAAATTAGGGTGGTGGTAATAGCTGCAGCATGTGAAGCACAAAGACAAAAATCGGACTCTCACCTCATCCTGGAACAAAGTTAAGGTTTCTTGTATGATTTCCTCAACTTGGACGATGGAGGAAGGAATTATTACAGCTGTGTTTGTGTTGAAATTTTACGACCCATCCCGAACAGCAAGTAAAGTTCTTCAAAAAGCCAAACAGTCCACGGAGGAACCTGATGGAGCTTTACGGTTCCATCACATCCAAACAGCTGCACACTGTGGACCAGCTTACTGGATCACTAAAGGAATGCATCATTTCACGATTTCGTTTTCCAGTCCATGATTGGGGCCAAATGAAATTAGGAAAACAATAAAACAGAACACAAGTAACTGTTTGAATTATCATTATCATCACAGATGTTTGGCTCAAGACAGTCAGTGACAAGTGAGCAATATTTTTGTCTGTATGCATTTTATATCAGAGTGGAAACAATACTACAAACAAAAAAAAAACACTTCAAACAACAACTGAGAAACCAAAACGATAAGAATAAGAAGACAGTCTGAGATAGATACAGCAGGTAGCGTGGAAACTGGGTCAGCGTGCTGTCCCCACAGAGGCAGCAGCTGTTGCAAAAGTATTTTTCTCAATTGATTTCTTTTTCTCAGTTGACGGGAAACGCTCTGCGTTTGATTGTTCTTCATTCTTGCTGCAGTGCCCCTTATGCAAAGCATAAATGCAACTTGTTCAAGTCAGCTGGCTTTTTGAAAATCATTTGACTGAAACCCAAAGAGCCAAACAATGTGCGGCTTTGATTTGGAATTCTAAAGATCTATCTTCATTTATCTGTGAATTGAGTTTGTAACATAAATTATGAGTGCATAAAGCACGAGTTTCCATTTCCATTCTCCTCCATCTTTATTTCACTTATAATACATTCACACAAATAATACATTCTTTCCCATACTAATGAAAACTTTACATTTTAAGCAATACAGTACACCTGTCTTCTGCTGCTCTTACACTTGGTCTGGTGTGAAAGTTGGCTTCTGTTAGCTAATGCTTGCTAATGGCGGTCTTGCTCTACTCTTCTGCAGATAAATATTTCAGGGATTTTATAGCACAAGTAAAACAAGAACTAAACACACTGTAGCTCACGAGCACACGTTTCCTGCAGTGGGTGCAGTTGCATTCACTTTCTGTTGGTTTACTTGTTTTGACATGTCACTGTAGGAAAAGCATAGATTATTTCTAAGGGTCCTGGTCAGCTTCCTGACGCTTCCTGTACATTAGGTGTGCGTTGACACTGTTCAGCACGCTACTCATTGGACATCGTGATTAACGCTCTCTCTCTGTCCCTCATTCTCTCTCCACTCGCTGTGACTTTCTTGACTTGCTTTGTCCTTAACTGTGTCTCCACTCATGTCAACTCCATTATCTGGGTTTCTACTCTAACGGCCAAGAAAGATGAAACATTTATGAGCCTTCAGGCACATACACAAACACACCAGCTGTCTCCTCGTCCTGTGCCTCAAAATTGTTCTCCATCCACTATTTCTGCCCCTGTCTCCCACATTGTGAATTCATGAACTTCTGCCCTGCCGTTCCCAATCTCCACTCAAGGAGCACCAGTCTGATTTGTCAAAGTGACGCAATGTCAAGATGCTGGTAAGTGGTCTTACGTTTCATCTTCACTGACAGCTTGAAGAGCATAACTCAGCCCCAGAAGGATTTTGTGAGGCGCAAAGAAGGTCCTTCACTCAGACAGTACAATTCAATCAGACAATTGACCGCAATTCTTAAACAGAGGGAATTCTGAGAAGTACGGCGCTCCTTTCAGAGTGAATCACATTGCTCAAGAGTTTGGATGGTGAGACTGAGGCACAGAAAGATCCATTGTGGGATTTTTAAGTGCAAGAATCTTGTTTGAAACCCAAAAATGAGTGTTGTCTGTGATTGGTAGTGACACTGAGGAATTCATAGCGAGAATTAGAGAAGGGAAGACTAAAACAGAGCAAAGGAAATTCATTGCATTTAATCAGCCCAGATCTTTGTGCTCCTCTTACAGTCTTGTGGTTAAAGAGGCATTTTACTCTCAGGTCATTTCCAGCTGTTATGACACATACAAGAAACACACACTCACAAGGACTTTAAGGATGACTGCTGTTTTACACATGAATTAATTCAGCTCTTGAACATTCGCCCTTCCCGTGGCCTCTTCGGCTGTTTTCCCACGTCTGTTTGTCCCTCAAAAAAAGAGTCTGCATTTGGACAAGTGTTTTCCAATCATGAGCCAGCTCAGAGCGCTTTGCTCCAAAAAAAAAAAGAGAAACAACTATCACAGGCAGTCGCTAATTTGTGAAACCAATTGTTGTGTTCTTTGCTTGTAATAAAAGCTGACTTTGTCTTTGGAATTAATTAGTAAAACCAATAAGGTCCGTTTTCTGTACACTTCATTTAGAATATAATTTTTATTGCTGAAAACAACATGTACACTATGCACATACACTGTTTTTGGAAATTACCCCATGGTTTAAATTACTGAGAAAAACGCAGCCAATAATGACTGATGTCAACCTACAACAACATTTTTTTTTTTAAATCACAGAGTGTGCAGCCACATTTGGTTTGGTTTATGCATGTATAATCAACATGTAAACAGAGTAAAAGCAACACAGACAACTTTTGGCTTTGAACATTAGAACACTGTATAGTCAGATATTTGGATTAGATTGAATTCACTTCTTTTTCAAGCATTATAATGATAAAAAAAAAACAGTCCACCTTTTAATGATTTAAAACACCATTCACAGCATTAAATTAATGCCCTATTAATGATGATAAATAAGAAAAGAATCACGGCACCGACGGACACTGGCCTCTGGCCTCTGGCCTCCACACAGCATTTCACATTATATATATATATATCACTATATCTGATTTTGTTAGAAATATGCTCTATTTCTTTATGGCACAAAACAAGAGCAGACAAAGAAAACACAGATAATATTTCAGAGAATGAAACCAGAGCATGTCAGATGGAAAAACCCTTTCAAAAATGTTTGTCATCTAAACAATATAAAAAACATGGGCCTCAAGACAAGGACAAGTAGCAACATCTTTATTTCATCAGTAATCACTGGTGTTTACTCGAAACACGATCTTAATTTTGAGAAGCGCAGTACCACTGGAATGAAATGGAGGGTATGCATTCTCAGTGTCGCGGTCCACAGTAATGGTACGAAAGTATTTTGACCATTTCCTTTATAATATATTAGTGTTTAAAATACTTTTGAAGGTACTTACCAATATTTTTTGTCTTTACTTAATACTATATAGTGGACACTGATAAGAAAATTGAGATAGACAAAAACATTTCAGTCATGGTATGATTAAATATCTCCAGAGAAAATATACATTTCCAGTTGCATATTTGAGGTTTTGCTGCCATATGCCTTTATCTAAAAGATGGCCAAAGTACACACTTTTATTATATATACACTAATGAGACATTTGATGTCTTGTTCTTTGAAAAGAAGGGCTTGTTTAACGGGTTTGGAATCTCCAAGACACCACATATGTGCCAAAAGATCAATTTCATTGCAATCAAAACCTATTACAACATATTCATATATATGCAAGGATACCTAACAACTATGGCCCTTGTGATGATGTGACAATAGCTAAGCGGGGGAATCAAACCAGTGCTGTTGTGAGCAAAGGATTGGCTCTTTGTGTCTGCCAGGACATGACAAGTTCTCAAAACATGAATGAACAGAACTTGGGAGGAGAAAAAAAAAAAGCCCTCAGCAGAGCTACGTGACACGCTGTCATCTCAAGCACCCAGAATTCCCACTAACACTTTGACACTCCTCTCCTTCCCCGCTTTCTGCCTCTCAATCTATATGGGAGCCTCTTTACGCTAGAAACAAATGTTCCCAAAAGACTTGGGGTTGTGGTGACACTGACACCTTGAAAGGCTCTCTCTCATCCCGCTGTGACCCCTGTGTTCACTTAGGCTTGCTTGTGAATAGATGAACACTGGAGGGGGGTGTTTAGAAGGTACCCCACAACTTAATTAAACTACTGAGCACGTCCAAGTGGCTTTGAAGGGGTTAAGGGAGGCCAAGTATGCATAGGGTTCACAGCTGACAGAAATGTAGAGCTAGAGTTGCCCATCTTTATTTTTTTTTAGTTTTTTATGAATTTTGTGCTGCTTTATTCATTAGTCATGTCTTCCCTATCTTAAAAAAGTCATATGGAGGCAGTGCTCTTACAGGCCTACAGTTACCTAAAAGAGCCAGTTCACCCTGGAACTTTGGGAGCATTGGGCCACACTTCTGAATCTGAAATGGTCTCTTTGTTTGAGCAAGGACCAAAGAGCTTATTTGTCTTGACTTTACTTACTTTCTAGATGTTTTGTGTAAAAGTTTCTCAGTTCTACATTTTATGTTGCTAAATGCATTTTAATTCCACGTGATGTGGAAACGGTGCTATGAATCATTTGTGAGAGCGTGCCTTCAAGTGCGCCTAGCTTTGAGAGAACTGTGTTGTGCGTAAAGGAGGGGCAGGTCACTCGAAGCGCGCTTTCTCTCTCTCTCTCTCTCTCTCTCTCTCTCTCTCTCTCTCTCTCTCACAGTGCTGTAAAGGCGTGGTGTCTCTCTGTCTCTCTCTGCCTGCAACAGACTTCTGTTGAGCAGCTGCTGGAAGTGAAGCAGAGGAGCGGCAGCCTTTAGAGCGGAGCCAGTGAATCACCTCATCAGCCCGGGCAGAGCGACAGTCGCTCCGGACACCCAGCTGCTCGGTCGAACACTCTGTTACGCTCCGAGGGAACTACCTGAAAACGCAAATATCTGCATCGTGAGAAGTGGGATCCATCTGATAATCTCTCGGAATATTGTGTTTGATTGTTGGCAGCACATTTTAAAATTATCATTTAAAAGCATAAGTATTAATTCTGGAGCAGGATGAAGGAATTTCCACCTTTCTTCCACATGATTCTTGTTGTGCTACTTGTCGCCACCATCTCAGCGACCAAGTTAAATGTACCCCGACTGAGGCTGCCATACAAAGGTAATGATCAATTATCTACCTATAATTTATTGCTGATCTTTGTAGCAGTTTTTTCCTGGGAATATTTCAATTTAACACCATCCTGTTAACGAAGCTTTAAGGCTTATTTCTGTTCTCTCTCTCTTTCTTTTTTTTTTTTTTTATTTCAATTGTGCATTTTTCTCAGACTACTTATCCTCTTCGCGGTGGTCCGGCCTGGAAGCATTAAATCTGGGTCAATGTTCTGACTACTGTTTTGGGGTTTTAGGTGTTTTAAGAGGCACGCACACGATAATTTGCTTGGCTTCCAGGTTGAAGCAGCGTTGCAGCGCAGGCGGGCTGTTCAGCCAGAGGAGATTTTGGCGGAGATTCATCTTTCTGCGGTGGGATACACCGGGGTGCCATCGTGTCATTATAAAAGTTTATTAGGAGCGGCAACCGCAACGAAATATCTTGGGAGTTACATAATTGTTACATAATTAGGTCTGTTTGTAGTCCTGCGAAGTTTGGATGTGTTCTGTTAAAACAAGGTTCACACTGGCTAAACCTTGATCGTTTCATCCGTTTCTGCTGTTCCACTCTGAACGGAAGTGTGATAAACCTGATTCAGTGGCTGCTGGCTTGATTACAGGCATTTAATTGTTCACAGGCTGAAGGCTAAAACTGAAACATTGCCATCTTTTTGACCAGTTGACATACTCTCTTCACCTCTCCCCCTCTCCAATCTAAGCCCTGCTGTTGGCCATGACTCACTCAGGTTTAATGATAATAAGGCAGTAAAGGACTCAGTGGGTGTGTGTGTGTGTCTAAGTGCTGTTGCCAAACCGTGCTCATTGTTTCGTTTCACTCAGGCCGGAGCAGGTCTGCAATCATCATCAGCGATAGATATCACACAGGATTTCCTGCTCCCATTCAACTTCATGTTTTCAGGAGAAAAGTCACTGGCTGAGTTTACTGGTCTTCCTGTTGGCTGTACTGGAAATACTGTTTTGGGGGTGGGGGGGTGGTGGTGGTGGTGGGGGGGGGGTAGAGATTGAGAGACAGAGAGACTGATAAAGAAAGTGTGAACAAATAGAAGGGGATTTTTGAATACATATTGAGGCTACAGGGCAACAGATAAGTAGAGCAGAAGAATAGTGTGGAAATATGAATTTGCTCATTTGTTTTTTTGTAACTGTGCTTAAACCTCGACCAAACACTGCTTTTGTACTTCGTATTTGTTTAGCTGGTAGTGGGGTCTAAGGATGGAAATGCTGGTGGGTTGTCAGTCTGTCCACCTGTCCCACATTTTGATCTAGAGAAAATTTTTGAAAACAACTTTTCAGATCATAGAACTTTGTTTTAGATATTCATGTTCCACAGAGGATTACACTTGATGTTTTTGGTGATCCTTTGACCTTTTTTTACAGGCCAAAATTTTCCACTTGTGCAAAAGAAATATCAAAATCTAGTGGAAACTTTGCGAGGAAATTTACCGAGGATGTGTGTGCTCCCCAGAGGATAAACCATTTCCCTTTTAAACACACCATTTTCTCTTGTGTCACCTGCAGGCCAACATATCAGCTTTGCACATATGATATCATAATGAATAGATTGCCATGAAAAATTTGCTGAACATCTTTATGCTCCCATGGGAATCTGCGCTCTTTATTGGATTGACTTTATGGCCTTTCCTCTTGTGCCACTCACACAGCAAATGTCAGGGGCTGAATAGCAGAATTGTTAATATGTTGTTGGAATGCTTTTGCGTTGTGGAATACAATGAACACTGCAGCCTGAGGTGGCATATTTCAGTTACACGATTTCCCAACAAAATAATTTTGGTTTGACAAAATGTGACAAACTTTACATTTTATCCTCTGTTCATCCAGATTTTATGTCATAATATCTCGAGAGTCCATGATATTGCTCCGTATTAGTTCATTAAGTTCACTGGATTTTAATAAGTTTGGTGTGAAATGTTTTAGATGCAGAAACCTTGCTGAGCTTACTGTACATTACTGTTTATTATTTACTGATTACTGGATTTCTGGTGTCCAGCAGGTAATATAATAGCACAACTGAGGAGTAGAGGCTGAGTGGGTGGAACTTCTGTTATGGAGCAAACAAAGACATGCCGTACAAGGGCAAACATAAGAAGTGGAAAAAGCAGTGCTCATGTAAAGCCTATTTTTCAGAATACCACATTTTCACTTTGGTAGAGCAATAAACAGCACAAATTAAAGCCACTTTTTCTTCATTACTTGCCATTAAAAAAACTCCACCCTGATTTTCCAAGCAAGATGAGGAATGTGGGAAGAAACACTGGCTATAAGATTCTCACTATAGTGACCAACTGGTTCCCCACTTCCTGTCTAGATGACCCCAAATTTGATCGAAGTTTGTGCTCTTTAACAGAATTTACTCCTTCATTCAAGTCTTTTCTTTCTCCTTGTCTCATGTTCCATGGTACATCTCTCCATGTATCTCATCTTCTTACAGTTCACTCTAATTTCTAACTCCTCTGCCTCACATCAACATTCTCTCTTTTCCTTTGTTCGGTTTTCTCTTCACCCCCATTCTCATTATAACCCACAGAAGCCCAGAGGGTGTTTGTATTCCCAGGAGGATGTAGAGGTAATTTAGTGACAGGAAAAGCTGTCATTATCTCATTTCAATCAATTAGTGGGTAGAAGTTCAAGCAGGAAGAAGGCCATTTTCGCCTCTGAACTATTAAAGTACTTAAACTCCTCTCCTCTTGTCTCTTTCTGTTCTGTTCAGTCATCCCAGTCAGCATTGATTTAATGATTTAGTGATTTGCAGGTAAAAATACATCTCAGGTCTCATGTATTTCAAGGTGAAGTATGTCCTAAATACAACAGATTCATTTAAATGCTGCTGAAACAATGGTTACTGGATTTAACGGTCTAAAAACTAGCTTTTCCACCAAATTCAGCCTAGTTTTACCTTGTATGTTTACACCAAAACAGGGTTCTTACATCTTTTATTAATTTGTTTTCTTTCCCTTCTTAAGTAGTTCCACCTTCACCCGACACTTTAACCATCTCACATAAATATATTTACAGAAAAATCCTTGTTCATATTTTTTTAAAAACCTAATTTGCAATGCAGACTCTTAACAACAAAAGTCAGTGTGTGTGTGTGTGTGTGTTCATGTGTGTGTTCATGTGTGTCTTGTGAGGTGACACTGAAGCGTTGAGGTGGGTGCTGTGTGTGTGGTTGGCCGGACTCCCAGCCCTCTGCCGAGCGTCTATACCAACCTCCCATCATGCATCTCGCTCTGTCTTTCTCTCTCTGTCTCTGTATGTCTTTCATTTGTCTTCCAACTCCCTTGTTAGTTGTTCTTAGGCGGAGCAGGGTAATCTGTCACCGGGAGTCTCAGTGTTGGAGACTCAGGAGCTGCCGGAATGTAGGGCGTCCCCTATCCTTTCATCTCTCAGCTCTTTTCCTTTCTTTTTCCATTCTTTTTCATCTTTCTTTCCATTTTGCATCCATCACTCCCTCACTTCTCCACGTAATAGCTTGTTCATTGCAGTCTTCCTTTCTCCTGCCTTTCAGCTTAAGTGCTCCCAGGCCTCTGGACCAATCTAAAACCCAACATAGGAAAGAAAAAGAGGAAACAAAAGAGAGAAACATGAAGGTTTAGTAACCAAGCCAACTGGCTTGTCAGACACAGAGTTTTTTTACTAGAATGTATATAAGCTTCAGCTCTAAGAAATATTGGAAAGAAGAGAGAGTTTTAGAGGTTTTAGTGTTTTAGTAATGGTTGACATATGTTTAACTTTCAAATGTTTGTGTAAGTTTTTAACATTTAGCCAAGTATTTAGCCCACAGGCTCACTGGCCAATATTTAACAGTAAACAATATTTTACAGTACATGGACAATGGAGTTTCACAAAAGAAAGAAATAAGTAAAAATAGTGAAACACAATCCTGGTCCAGGTCAAACTTGTAATTCTTTATTGACTTCAGCTGCAGAAGTTGAGACAGTTTGATGGATATTTCAACTTTGGAGCAAAGGAGCAGTTTTCACATATGACAACGCCCGGAGAATCAGGTCTGGACATTGTTCGGAGTTGGCCTTTTCACAGAACCAGCACACAACAGGAGATTGTCTGTGTGAGACGTGTTCACACCTACTGGAAATACTCGGTTTGGTTTAAGAAAGGGGTGGTGCCTGGGCAGAGCATGCAGCAGACAACGCCGCAGGAGAGAGGATAGAGACGTCTTCAACACTCCCACTCACTCTGCGGACAATTGCACATCATCTCAATTGGACTTTACTCAGAATATGTTCTAGCGAGCTGGCAGGGTAAAGTCTATTTGATGTCCTTTTCAACTTATTCGGACATTTGCATTCACACATACAGCTCCACCGGGTAATGTCTAGAAAAGTTCAGGGTTTTAGTGCATTTGTGAAAGGATCTTAGTGGCAGCAGGAAAAGTTGTCTGCTAGTGTCTACTAATCTGCCGCTATCTTGGTCCCTCTAATTAAATCAAGAAACATTAGTTTATAGAATACATTGGCTTAATTGGCATAATTTTTGAATCATTATTATCAGAGAGGCCATACCCTGAAATTTTTTATTTTTATTTATTTATTTTTTTTTTTTTTAACTCTGTGTTTATTTATATATATAATTCAAACTGTAATGAAAGCAGCACAATAGTGCTTTGTCCTGTCCGTGAAAATCACCCATATTTAGTTTGGAGGCTACAGAGACACAGTGAGAGGTTTTCTGTGTGGTATGCAGACTTGCTGACAGAGGAAACACACTACATGTTTCTGACACATGATGTGAGCGGTGAAGGAGGAGTGTGTGTGTGTGTGCGAGAGAAAGAGAAATGCACAGTGAGTTTATTGGATTTAGATATGAGAGTGTGCTGAGTCTTAGTGTGAAGACGTTTTTGATCCGTTAAGCATTTATGTGTGTTTCTGTGTGGGCGTGTATGAGGTGCAAAATGTGCATGAGTGTGACCTTGTGTGTGTGTGTCTGTGTGTGCGTGCGAGAGAAACATGCTTCTCATGTAGACAGCTGTGTGTATGGATCTTTTAGAGTGTGTGTGTGTGTGTGTGTGTGTGCGCGCGTGTGTGTGTGTGTATGTGTGTGTGTTTGAAGTATGTGTGATTGTGCTTGTGACTGCATCTGATGTAGACATCTGTGTGTCTGAAGGTGTCACTTGTGCATCATGTCAACAGCATCTATCCTGCGACAGCCCTCAGATGGTGGCCTGGCCAGATCACACACAACACACAGATGGAGGAAGTGGAGACAGGGGGAGAGAGAAATGACAGTGAATGTGTGAGAGCTAGAAAAGCTGAAAGCTGAAAAAGACTGAGATACACACAGGGCCCAGATGGAGAGGAAGCTTGGGTGAGGAGAACGGAGAGAAGGTTCCTGGGGAAGAATAAAAAAAAAAGAAGGAAATAGAGACCAAAGAAAGAATGAGAAATCCATTATAAACACTGTGGATGAAAAAATCTGTCCTTGATTGTTTCTGTTTGCAGGGATTGAACTACAGCTGTCATGCTGATAAAGAATACCCCCTGCTTGTGACCGTTCTAGTTGTTTCTCCTGCTCGTGAAAGAAATTAGATCCGTTATCAGTACAAGAGCATGAGCAGATACATTTCTTCATTGTATCCTAGTGAGGTTGAGGCTCATTTCTTGGCAGAGCAGATTTTATATGAACCTGAAGCAGGTTAGAAGTTCAAGTGTTTTATCTCTAGCAACATAAAGTAGAAACAGGTGTCTTTAAACACTGTTTTTATGATTATGAGGGACATGGTGGAGACATTACACCTCACCTCTCTGAACATGAACAAAATATGTACAATCAATATTATCCAGTTACCATAGAAAATACTTGTTTCTGATTGGCTAGCAGCATTACAATTATAACACAGGACAAAACCCAAACCATGAATTGAGCCTAGTAGGTATCCTTTGTGTGACCAGTTCTGATACCTTACTCCACTATGACATAGGCAACAATGGAGGTCACATCAATGAACCACATCATCACACTGGATGACATGATCCTTCATGACGGTGAACATGGGCACTAGTTTAATTTGAGCCAATGCCACATACAGTGTTCTGTTGCCTGTAAATACTTTTACCAAATGTGTATTAATCCTCAGACATTGCTCCTGTCTGGGTTACATTTTAAGAACCACAGCGTCCAGCTCTTTCATGAATAACTCAGTCTTTCAAAAAATTGAAACTACATATTCGTGAGTTGCTTTTAAAGATTTATGGCTCACGTTGGAAACAGGGAGCCTGGGGCTGAGTGCCACAGATAGGGAAGGGAAGAAAGTAGAAAGTATTGAGAGACAGACAGACTCATACATTTTTTTGTTAACAATAATAAAAATATAAAATAGATGTTGAGATGTTGAGATGATGGTGAGTCTGTATGGTGTGATAGCTTGCTGAGTGAAATACAGATTTTGGCTTCAGATTTGGAGTTGTCAGCAGAGTCAATTTTCCAGTTTTCATTCAGTGATACTGTAGCTGACCACGGTAATAAATGGGAAGGAAACATACTTCTTGGTCACAGCTCCAGAATCAGATTTAGATGAATAAAAGTTGTGTATTTTTTCACAGAAGACCCAGTTAATCTATACAACATAGTCAAACTGTGAGGCTGGACTGCCTCTGGATAAATACCTACTAGCTACCTCAGGGTTGAGCTGGGAGATAAAAAGAAAAAAAAAAAAACACCCCGCCATGTTCCTTAAAATCCAAGCATAGACTGATAAACCCCTTCTGGATTCAAACTGCTTAGCCCTGCAGCAAAACGAGAAGAGGGGAAAGTCCATGAAAGAGAGGAAACACCAATGAATTTCAAAGAAAAGAGACAGCAGAGGACAGAGGGGAAAGAAAGGGAGGTAATGAATGAAAGATCTGTGAATGTGAAGAGAAAATAAATGATGGATCCATGAAAGAGTAAATGTAAAAGAAAGAGAGTGAGTGACGAGAGGAAAAAGCGAGCATTAGACAACATGCAAATGCCAGAGGTCATGGTAGTGGAGAGATAAATGGATGAAAAAAAGACACAGAGAGGGGCTAAGAAAATGAAAAGGAAATGAGAAGACAGGAGGTTGAAAGAGTGGAGAGAAAAAAGAGATGGATGAATGACAGATAGATGGATAAAAGGATGAGAGCGGCTAACCTGAAGGCTGAAAGACACTGGTCCCTTTGACAAGCAGAGGTTGAGGGTTCAAGTCCCAACAATGTGGCTTTGACCATGTGTCATGTAGATTACTCAGTACTCCACTCACACACGGGAGTTATGGGAGATGTGTGTGTGTGTGTCTTGGTCAGATAGTGGTATCTCATTCCTTTGTGAAATCTATATGGCTAGCCATTTTGTGTGTGTCTGTGTGTGTTTGTGAGCAAAAACCAACCCCAGGGTCCACAGCGATGGCGGTTGTTTTAACATGAGCGTTACAAATCACAGCAGTAGACACTCACCAAGGGTGGGGGGCAGTTCAAGTCCTGAAAAACTATTTAACTAAACTTTCTACACTCTGCCACACCCTGAAAACTGAAGACACACAGCAGTTCCTCCACTGCTGTCCTCATGGGGTCTGATCCACACTCTGCTCTCTTGTACCGATCTGAACTATTGTTCTACTCTGTACTGGTCAGTTACGGGGAGTCGTTGAATACAAAAAAAAAAAAAGAAGAAAAAAAGAAAGAGAATTTGTTTATCTCTGTGTGTGCACAAACACGAGCACTAAACACGAAGAATGCAGAAAAGCTTTAACATGCATTGTAATCCCGACTGCCTGCATTAATGTGGTTAATGTTGGTCAGGTGGGTTGTTTAAAGTTAAACATCTAAAATCACTTGTTGGCATCCTGGTGTGCATGTGATCTCTAACTCAATGTTTCTGACTGAGTTTCAAATCTTTAAGTGTCTCCACTGTCAACTATACAGCACAGGCAAAGTGACAGAAAAGTAATCATTAACATTAACATTTACCTCAAAACCACAAATGTGGACCTCATGGTGACGCTAGAGGAAAGGTCAGGTCGTGGTGAGAAACTGAGGCCTGTTTCACAAAATTTGCAACACAAACTATCTATTTACAGTTTGTGAGTGACAATAGTTCATGTGTCTTCAAACAGCGCTGGTGCATCTCTTTTGTGTGACTGGCCCCTGGATTGAAAAATAATTGGCCACATTTGTGTCATTGTCTCTGACTTGCCAACAAACAGATGAAGCACTAAAATGGAAATCAATAGAATTTACATGGCTCTCTTGCTGTACATGTCCACCCAAAACTTTTAATACTTTCAACAAATCACACTCTCACAATAACACGTTTATGAAAACTTTGTGTCCACTTGGACTAATGTTGAACTTGGCCTCCTCCTGTATGTCTCTGTCCGCCAAAAGCATGCTGAGTTGTGGTGTTGAAATGACAGATACTGTGCCAGTCTTTTATACAAAGTGTTACAGTTCCAACTTGAGGAAGAAACACCACTCCTCCTCTGAAATAGAAAAAAACATCCGCAGCTATGCTCATACATTTTTCTAACTGGAGACATTAAAGGATTACCAGGCACTACATATAGTGCAGCAGGACATTCCTGCAGAGCGCAGCAAGAACACAAAGAAAGCAGAAAGAAAAAAGAAACTACCAAAATGATTAAACACATATACAAACCCTTGCACGGACAAAGAGGGGCCCTCTTGTCTTCTCATGTCATTGCAGCGTCCTACCATTTGGCACTTTGGCTGAGAACCAACGCTGGGTGATAAAGAAACAGGCCAGAGGTGTCGGGTGCCCTCTTTAATGCAGGATGATGGGAGACATTACATGTCACACACACCGACGTGCTGCGCTTCCTGTCACCAAGACAAACACACCCTCTCTCACAGCAATCAATTAGTTCCACTGGAGCTGCTGACAAGAAGAGCTGAGTACAATGGTTCTACTGTGGACTGATGTATCTATTAAAAAGCAGCCGACAAACGCACAAACATTGCAGTTAACTGATACCAGAGGAAAAGCTCTCTTCATGCCAGACATGTGAATGCATCTGTGTGTTTGTTTGTTAACTGACAGAGTGCTGCCGAATGTGCACTGCAACCAGCTGTTCTACTGGCCTTACGCATGTATACTCAGGATTTCTGCTGAACAGAGCATCCACTTTATACTTTCAGCATGTTGTTTTATCTTTAATTAAACTGGGAAAGTTTTGTTTTCTTAATGCAAGTAAAAAAATCTGGAAGTTTAGAAAGATCATTTCACTCTGTTTCAATACAAATCAACTTGTTTCAGGCTGTTTTTTTTTTTTCTTCGGTGAAGTGATCCCTCTTGTTCCAAGATACAGGAGCTTGTCTCTGGAATATTGTTTCTATTCTGCATTGAAAACAGGTTGAAAAATGTGGCTGTAAAGGCATTTTCTTTCACTTTTCCTAATTACGTAGAAGAAAAATTGGGATTTTTTGTCACGACTGAGCAAAGACCGAACCCAAATGCACGACTCCGTGAAGCAAGATCAAAAATTTGAATCAGTCTTTATT
>JBBMJY010000012.1:8170308-8200583 GCA_037833715.1 Toxotes lorentzi | reverse complement strand
ATTTCAAAATAAAAGCAGAGACCACAAGACAACATAGACACAAGACAAAACACGGCTTAACATAATTTACGGGTTATTACATTTTTTTGTTTGTTTGTTTTTTCTTTTATACTTTATACATTATTGCAAAAGTTCAAATTGGAAATTTTTCATAGAATAACCAATCCAGTAGTTCATTTTCTGAAAAATATAAGAAAAACAATAGCCATGCAATTGTATAATCAAACAATCAATAGCTTTGTCTAAACTCAAGAAAGAATTGAAATGTATTGCACAGGACTGCATGTGTTCCACTTCCTGCTGCTGTCAGTTAAAGTGTGTGTGAGGCCAGCAGAGATTTAGCTGAACTGTTTGTGCTGAAACACATGACAGCCAATAGAAAATTATGTAGAGCTTTGGAGGCCTCGGATGAGGCCTCGTGGGAGCAAGGGATGAGCATAAAAGAGAGAAGTCCTTCTGGAGAGAATAATATACTGTAGTAGGGTAGGACTGACGAAATGAAAGGGGGTAAGGATGAGGAAGACGCTAAGAGGAAGAACGAATGATTTCTGAAGTGAAAGGAGGAAGAGTGAGATCAAGAAAGGAAAGAAGCAGGGATGAGGAAAAGGAAGGAGGAAAGCTGGTGTTAAGAGAAGTGAATACTGTCATGGATAATTTTGGATGAGAGAGATAAAGTGAGAGAGGGGGTGAGTGTGGTATGTGTGAGTTATGTAGTAAGAGTGGTTAAATATGGGAGGAAAAAAAGATGAAAGTGGACAAAAGAGAAAGATGGATAGAGAAAAAGCAACTGGCCGTCAGGGAGGGAGGAAGAAAAGAAGAGAAAGAGGGGAGGGAGAGATGATGAAATGACGGAGGAAGGGGAGGCCAGGGAGGGTGAGGGTTGATGAGGATCGAGGGTGATGAGGTAACACCCTACGCTCTGTTTTGATTGGCCCAGCAGGGAAGATCAAGTAACAGAAACTCTGATAGCCACCCTTAGACGGCTGAGGGAGAAGAACCCTTGAATGTGTCAGTGTGTGTGTATGCGTGTGTGTAGGTGTGAGAGAGAGAGAGAGAGAGTTGTAGACAGAGAGATATGTGAGGGAGAAAGATAGGAAAGAGCAAGAAATGAAAAAGAAAATCAAAGGCTGACCAAAAATCCGACCAAGCTGGATTTTGTGTGTGTGTGTGTGTGTGTGTGTGTGTGCGTGCGTGTGTGTGCTCCATTTTTGGCTCTAATCTCATTTCTCAAGGTTTTATCACATGATCAGATGTGATAAAAATGTGAGCTGGGTGGGTTAAATGTCAGTCTCCAGTGAGGAGCAGTAACAGGTTGGCAGGAAATCCCTTGATTTACTCTGTCATGAGTTATCTGGCCTGTGGTCTCTCTGCCAGCACAAATGTGAGTGTGAGTTTAAACAATGATAACAAATCTAGAAATCTAATAGCTATGAATTAATTCTTTCTAAATAACCAAGCTTAAAAAAGAAAGCTGAAGAACATCATACAAGTGACAGCTAAACTGTGCCCTGAAAACTTTAAATACAAGTGTTGCTGTTCTGTAACAAAAAGCAACACAATAAAATTTGGGTCTCAACTCCAACCTGATTCACTATATAGATTTTTGTCCCTACTCCGTGATACAACCCATAGGAATTTCTCCTGAAATGGCACCCTTATGGCAGGAGGTGTACTGGACCTTCATCGTCATGGTTACGGTAATAATGCAAGGTTAACACAGTTAAGGTTGTGGAATGGTCATGGATAAAAGAAACAACACTGACTGGTTGGTTTCACATGAGAAGCAAGCAGTTGTTGTGTTGTCGTTGTGTTTTGTTTTGTTGAACCGTCTGTCCAAAACTGTGAAATAGTACAGTGTGTCATGTTAATACCTTACTTGTGTTAAGTATTTTGACTTTTCCATCCTTATCAACATACTCACTATTCAAATATGAATGATACGACCCAAATTCTAGCAAATCTACATCCATTATGTAGCTAATATGACCAGCCCTAATATACACCTCACAAAGAACCGTACAAGGAGGCTTAATGGAGGCGATGAGAGGAAATACGAGACCTGGGAGACGAGGATGAGGAGGAGGAGTGGGAGCGGCGGTGAGAGGAGGAGAAGCGCTGTGAAATGACTTTTTGTGCATGCGGCAGATTCCAGAAATACTTGGCGCACTGCAACAATATACAGCCGAGATCTAATGATACCCTGGGAAGTCTGTCGGCGGTGTAATGAGTTTAATGAGTCTTTATTTGTTTGCGAGTGTGTGTGTTTGTGTGCCACAGCTCATGAAAATAAAAAACTCAATATGTGAGTAATATGTAGAGATAGAGACTGTGAGACAGTGAGTTTTATCAGCTGAGATGGGAATAGGTGTGATTGAACCAGGGAGTTATTAATTCATGATGGTGTTCGTGTGTGTTCGTGTGTGTGTGTTTCTGGCATGCATTTTGTAGCACAGGGGGTCTAATACACTTCAGATGTGTCCCCCTCTCCTACTGAGCCAGCAATAACACTGATACTATTGTGTGTATATGGTACGTGTGCGTACACACATGCATGTGCATGTGTGTCTGCAGCTTAACAAAGCTTACACTCTGCTTGCGCCCAGTTTGTACATTCGAGATGTCAGCATGAGATTTGAGCTTTTTCACTCTCTGCCGATTTCTTAGTAAATCCCCCCCCCCCTCTCCTCTTGAACACACTTTCACTCTTGTTTTTGGACCTGTCACTGAAATTCGTATTTTGAAATAGTTCATCTGTCTGACAACTAGATTTTATGTTGTGGCCATTAAGCAATACTCCTTTCAGAAGTGCCAGTTCGGGGGACCTGGTCCCACATCATACAATGATGCGGGACACACAAGCAAAAGTTTGCTGAACGGAACATTTCATTCCTCCTAGTTGGGGGAAAAATTTAAATGAAGGAGTTTGATTATGTTTCATTAGTCTTTGGGTGAGGAAAGGACCATGTAAGCACCCAGATGTAACAGAAATATACAAATACGCAAACTGTCTTTCAACAGCAGCAGCAGTAATTCAAGGTTCCACATGTCTTAGATTTGACAGACACCAGGGCATGAATCAGCCTGACAAAGGAGAACACTGACAATGTAAACAAATCTTAAAATAAATTATTACATACATATCTTTGTAGTGGCAGAGACTACGTGCTGCAATAGCTGACGTTTGACACGTACAGTGAAACCAGATGCTCTTTCGCGTGTCCCTTTGGTTTGGCACGGCTGCTGTTTGTCAATGCGAAGTCCGCTGGCTGCCTTTGGGAGAATAAGACACATTGGAGACAGATGTAGAAGTTTCCCTTGTGGATGCTGTCAGGGATTTTGTAGATCTATAGGGTCGTAAGACACAAGATGGATAAAAAGAGAGAAAAGGGACAAATCTCTAGAAGCAGAGGGGAGAGAGGCAGGGATACAGATGGACAGACATGAGACATGAAATTGAAGACAGATTTAAAAGTGACTTCAAGAGAGGAAAAATAATACCAGAGAGGAAGCTAAAGATGAATAGACAGAAGAGACGCAACATGATGGAGAGTAGAGAGAGGTTAAATGGATAGGCGGAAGAGAGGTGAAGATGGATATACAGCAGGAGAAAGAGAGGTTGGTGAGAGCTGAGACTGTGGTGTGGTTTCCACAGTGAGGCGATGAGCTGCTGGAGTGATAACAAGCTACAGATGGAAGCTGTTAGCTCACCTTTCCCCTCCGTTTGTGTGTGTGGCTGTGATATTAATGTGCTTACATTTTTGTTTTTAGATTTGTGTTATGAGATACAAAAGATAGAGACATCAAAGAGGACTCTGATTCCAGGCCTGCGGGTGTTTGTGGGCTTGTGTGTATCAAGGAGAAAGCAGATTAAACAAATCACACGTGACAAACCTTAAACCTGACAGAAGAAATCAGATAAGTAATTACTTCATTTAAGGATGAAAGTTCAGGAAACTGGATCTTTGAAAATGTTGTCCACAACAGAGATAAGTCATCAAACACCCTGTCAAAATGCACTGTAAGACACAATCTCCTGAGAATAACAGTCAAACACTGAAAGAGCTGCGACGATGATATGACTCTGATCCTCCGGAGAACAATGTGTGTATCACTTGTTTTAGCAAACGCCCAAAAATTACATATGTTTACGTTTAAGTAACAAAGCCGTCCAGCGGCCTCACTAATTATCACTCTCGATCGAGAACAAAGGAGGAAGTAGTTTGACATGTTCCAGTCAATTCTGGCTTCTCTCAGCAGTGACTGCGAGCTTTTCCAAAAGCGAATCAAGTGTTTATTATTGTAACCATGACGACACATGTTCACTTATCCTTAGTACTTACTTTGATCCAAGCCGTCATCATTCCTAAATCCTAACCAAGTTGTTTTTTGTGCCTAAAACTGACCAAACTTTAAAAATCGCGTTGTAAGATCAGAAAACAGTTCTGAAAAGGTGATGTTATCCTGTTAATAGTTGATATTTGTGTGTTGTTCTGAGGGGGATGGACCAAAGGCATATTATGACATTTAGTTTTTGAGACTAAATGATAAAGACTATATAGTAGAGTTTAATGTTTGCCTTTAACTGACAGTGACAAACCATTGTGGTTTCATGGTATGCATCTTCCACCTGATTTGTAAGGACTTGAATAGGAATTTGCCTTTCCTCTCACTCCTCTGATAAATGTGGCTAATCTACTATACTTCACTTCACTTAGCTGGGTCAGATAAAAGAACAAAAATTTGACAGCCATACCCTGGTAGCCTGACAGTATCTGTCTTCTGCAATCTTTCCAGTCAAAACAATGAGGTGTGCCGTGAGCATTAAATCCTGACCTAATACCTGCATTATCTGTTAAAGGTCCCAGCACACGCAGGCGCACACTCATGCATACGTGCAAAACCATATGTTCTTCCTATCGCTCATACGCACATTCTTCACCTCTCACTCTCTCCTGTTGGAGGTCATCTCAGGGCTCAGTGTTGTGTGGAAAGAGATGAACTTGTGGAGACAGACGGTCGTCAGCTGAAGACGTGTAGAGCTGCCTGAATGTCCTGCTGATAAACTGTCATGAAAGCACTAATCAGACTTTCCTGCGGAAATCTGGCCCCTACGTATCTACCAGTATCAGCGCAAGAGTGTTAATGTTTCAGTTGTGCTAAGTGGGGAAGTTACTTAAACTTTGTTCATGTAAATGATCTAATGTTCATAAAAAATATTGGAGACAATTTTTACGTTAGTTTTCAAAAGCCACAAGAGTGAATATATTAAAACTAGACTGAGAAATTAAAACACTTCATGTGAAAATGCAGATCAAACCTTGGCATAAATGTTCAGTTTCTTATTGAAAACGGATCTAAATGAAAACGGATCTAAAGCTTAAAGCTCCTCCTCTCCTCCTCTCCTCATCCTCTCATCCTGTCTTTTTCTGCTTGCTCTGCCAGTCCCAATAAATCCATCAGACATCACTACCCTCGCTGTCTTTCTTGCGGCATTTTCCTCCCGTCTCTTTTCCTACTCATTATTTTCGGACTCTTACCAGCTGTTTAAAGCCAGCCCCCTGTCTTCTCTTTCCAACTTTATCTTTGTTTCTTTAACTCGCTCTAACTCCCTCTCTCCCTACAGTATACCCCTGATGCCTTCCTACTTGTGTGTCTCGTTGCAGTTCTATTACCAGCAGCTTGAAAGTTTAATATCCTGTCTTTCTTATGCTTCCCTTATCACTGTCTTCAGGGGATTTTTTTTAACAGGCATGGATGTTGGCTGGCCTCAGCGGGGGACAGTGTTTCACCAGAGTTGCTGTTCATCCTGGTTTTGATTTGGCTGCTGTAAAGGCACTGTTAGGGAATATACATATATATATATATATATATATATATATATATATATATGCAGTAAAGTGAAAGCATGATAAAGTGTTAAACTGTTAGAAGTCTTCTCCTATCGCTGTTAAAGTTTCCTCTGCAGTGGTAATGAGGGTGATCTAGGGTAAGGCTGCTGAATGTGTGTGTGTGTGTGTGTGTGTGTGTGTGTGTGTGTGTGTGTGGTAAAAAAGAAAGACTAAGAATAAGAGAATCTCTGTCTCTGTATTATTGTACACAGATGGTCTTTGGGATTTGTTGGACAGAATGAGCACTTTGAAGACGTCACCTTGGATTCTAGGAAATTCTATTGGACAATTTAGCTTAAATGATAAATCAAATGATCTAAAAAAAAAAAAAACAAAACAAAAAAAAATGACTGACTGATTAATGCATGAAAATAATCTTTACTTGCAGCCCTAGTGTAGAGTATGCAGGTGTGTGTGGACGTTTATAAGTTTGGAAATGGAGATATCTAATAAAAACAGATCAACTCTGTGTGTGTGTGTGTGTGTGTGTGTGTGTGTGTGTGTGTGTGTGTGTTTGTGTCCGCAAGGCCCCAGTGATGGACAAGGTGTCACTAGTACACCGGGCCCCCGTACTTCACTCAGTCAATACCCTTGCTGAGTGGCGAATGACTGAGGCTACTTTCTCACTGTGTGTGTGTGTGTGTGTGTGTGTGCACGTGTGCACGTGTGCATGTCAGTGTGTGCATTGGACCAAGTGAAAAAGAGAGAGAAATAACGAGCGTGACAGACGAGTGATGAGAGATAGATGGAAAGCCGATAGAGCCAAATGACCCCTCCTCTGAGAGTTTGGCATACCAATGACATCTTCTCACACACACATTTCTCTCCTCGTCTTGTTACCTAGACAGAGAGAGAGACAGAAGAGAGAGGAGACGGATGCAAGGTGATAAAGAAGAAGAGACAGGACAGAAAGAGAAAGTAGGAGAGGCAGAAATAAGAGGTGTTTGGGTGAGAACGCGGAAGATTTGGAAGCTGTGGGAGACTGAGAGGCTGAGAAGCAGTGTGCTTGGGGTTGTATTTATGTGCTGGTGTATGCATGTGTGTGTGTGTGTGTGTGTGTGTGTGTGTGTGTAAAGGAGAGGGAGGACACCCCACATCTAGCTGAACTTGAATCCAACCCGGTCTCTACCACTCCTGCAGAGTCGTTGCATCAACCTTTTGACTTTGAAGCCGCTGCCAGAACACAGAGGAGAGCCAGGTGTGGCCTGGTGTGTACAGATGGACTCCTGCTCTCTCATTGAACACTCTCACATGGGAGAGTGTGCCATGTGCATATGCCCTCATAAAGTCAAACAGTAGTGCTTTTCAGCTTGTTTAGGATCACTGCGGATTCAAATACTTACTTTGATACGTGTTTGACAACATGAGTTGTTGTTGTGAGTGCAGAGATATGGGTTGAAGACAAAGTTTTTAAATAAAATATTAATAGTGGTGCACAAATGTTCAACTTGACTACTTTTCATCATAGCGTGCAAGTAAATATCTCCTGGCCAATTCTTACCTTTAAACTGCACTAGGTGGGCAGGTGTGGAGAGTGGACGTCAAGCAGGTGCAGCTGCAACAAACTAAGGTTTATTAGATCCACACCCTTGGTATGAGATGCAGAAATGTTCTCTCTTACTCTTCTAAGAAACTGGAAACTGCTGGAAGCTTTGATCATAAGCCTGTTTGTGGACACACACTGAGCAAACACCTCCATTAGGTTGTTGTTTTCCCTTTGTCTGTTTTCTGCTTCCCTGCTGTGTGAAGTTGGCTTTTACTTGTTGATTTGATTTTTTTTCCCTCTTCTTCAGTCTCTCCTTTATGTTACTTTTAGATGCCATCACTCATCCTTCTCTCTCCTTTGTCTGCAGACCTGCTGTCCACCAACAGGTCGTCTATCTTCAGCGGTCATCATGGCCAGCAGCTCTCTCTTACTGCCGTCTTCCTGGATGAGTACCGTGACCGCCTCTTCCTGGGAGGGAAAGACGTCTTGTACTCTCTGATGCTGGGACCTGCCAGCAGCGAGTCCAAAGAGGTGAGGTTTCTTAACACAGTATCTAATATCAGTCAAAGCTCAGTTGTTTAAGTATTTTTTTAAGGTATTCTGCTGCGCTTTGATGATTGATGTATGCTAAAAGGTTAGTTACTGTGCAGTCTACATTTCATTTTGATCTAAGTTACAGTGATTTTGCAAGTGCTTTCAATCTGTAGAATGATGATATATATATAAAAAGATAGATAGGCTTAGGAATTTGTGTTTTTCCAGAGTTCCCTCTTTCCAGAACATCTGTTAAAGCACTCTTTGTCATAAATCAACCATAAATACGGTGACGCCAACCTGAACAGCCATTTTATTTTATATTGCTGCTATTGCATCATCACTGAAATAGTTTCAGAAAACTGATGAAAATATTAAATTAAAAAAATAAAGCTCAGTTTTCAGAAATAAAGCTAACATTGAGTGGATTACACAGCTGTTTCATGGATTAAATATGTCACTCCTGACCAATAATTTTCCACACTTATTGCTGTACAATGTGCTGTTATCATGTCTGTTTGCACCTCTGGCTCTTGATCTACAAACTGCGACCTTCAAACCTGCACGTCAATCAAATTTTATGTCTTCCGTCCTTTGCCAAAACATTTGTACAATCTCGTGCCCTTACTGGTGGAGGAACACCTGTAAAAGTTCAGCTAGTCATAAATCAGACCTTGTGTTTCCATCTACGTCACCTTTAATCTGTATATGAATTTGTCATTAAGGCTTGTCAAACACAGTGGTTAATGCTGGGAGAGTTACAGTTTCTTTTGGTTTCCAGAAAGACATGACAGACTAATTACGATCAAGTTTCATTGTCATCAAACTCTGAGAGTCTGGCTAACACAGAGAGAAGGAAAAGAAAGAATGCTGTCATGCTATTGTTTCTTTTAGCCTAAATATTAGGTATTTGATTAATAAATAGAATTTATGAATTTTGAGAAGAATCACAAGGTTTAAATCAAGAAGACCAGATACAGTATGTTAACAATTATGGAAAAATGTGTCTCTCATTTTACAATGGAATCCATGTTTAATGTAATTTAGTCAGTGCAACAGTAGACACAGATATGAGTTTTGCTGTGATTTGTGGAGTTAGGGAGTAATTATACCTTTGAGTTATATCTTATGAGGTTTCACAGAGTTTATATTGGAAGGATTCGACACCAGGGAAATGAGCAGATTTAAATTAAAACAGGATTTCATTTCATCTGTGTGTGTATCTGTAGAGGAATAGTTTTGTGAAAATATGCAGCATATATTTATTCAGATATTACTTTTCAGCAGTAGGGCGACCAGCGTGTTTTGTGTTCCATTAAACAGGCTTCTTTAAGCAGAGAGAAAAATATGTCTCTCTAAAAAAAGAAATCCCTGGGGGTGATTGAACCACTTTAGCTAAGAGCAGTGTGCGCATATGAGTGTGTGTGTGTATCTGTGCTGCTATACTTGGGTCAAAGAGACGGATACGGAGTTGAATGGGTGAATGGGGAATTTAAGTACACAGAGCCCGATGCCGCCCACCTTATCCGCCCTTTAATTCCTCTTCATCCCTCGCTCAGCCTCCTCTCACTGCCTTTTTGGCAAGTGATCATACACAAAGCTTGGTCATACTGTAGTTTGCTCCAAGCTGTTTGAGGTTTGATGCCTGTGCTCGTATCAATGCCAGAGCCATTGTGAAATCCATCAGTGATGGCAGTTCAGTGAAACAATGGTTTACAAGATGACACACATGTGCCAAACACGCCACAAACCAGTGCTGAAAGAAGGAGAAAAAGAATAATTGAATGAATTCAAACAGTCTTGGACATGACGGACTACCAGTCAACGTTGCTATGACAACGAGCCTCAGTGCTGAAAAGTTGTGAGGGCCACATCCTCGTATCATTTTATAAAATCAGAGCCTCTGATATGATTTTGAAGGTTTTACTTGAATCATTCAGGATTTGGGGAAATATGCTTATTCACCTTATTCACCTAAGTGTGAGGTTAAAAGATCTACACTACACTGCTAAACAAATAATGATTTTGACACTTCCCGTTGTACATCTGATTAAAATATGCACACTTTGAGAAAACATTTTTCAGTTTTCATTACCAGAGCTTGTTTGCCATCCTTTCTTTCCACTATAAATCTGACCAAGAGTGCAATAAAATGGGAAACGGGAATAAGATGTTATTCTAAACACAAAGCTTCAGTTGAAAACAAGTCACATGGCATGACATCAGGGCATGCACCTACTGAATCACATCTGGGAAGAGGAAGAATTCACTTAGTGATAATCACTCAGAAAAAACTAAAACAAATAGAGATTTAGTCTGTGTAAATATTTCAAACGATGGACTAAATATTCAGTGTTGGGTTTACACACAGTGTATCTTGTGTTTCTGTGCTTCCTTGATGATTTTGGAGATGGCTTCTGGCTGAGCTTACTTAGTGCAGCATCATTCCGGAGCAATCACGTTAGCCTCAAAGTAAAACAATTTAAAAAGTGACATGCTGATAAAAGCAGAGGTTGTGTTGAAATTTAAACCTTGTTTCCTAGGCCTATATATATATATTTTAAAAAATGTATTTATTTATTTATTCTCAGAGTTGTTTTGCAGGTGTGCAAAGGCTCTTACAAGGATTCAGTCAAATATTTAAATTAGGCAATCCTAGCTTTGTTGCATCCAGATTCAGTCAAAAATAAACTCATCCCATGATTCCATCTTTCTGCCACCGCCAAATTTTGCTTTGGCTTGAAACACTGAGCTGACAAAAAGACAGATGGTTTTGTGCATAAACTGCAACTGAGCTGACGAAAATGGAAAAGCATCTGCTTACATCAGCGTGCAGCAACATGATGTTGCTACAGTACAAACAACAGGGCATATCAGGGCTATTTTACTGTTTGTAAGTAACAGTTGCGAGTGCAGGTCACTTACGCAGTATAAACAAAAATATAAAGTTAACGTGGAAAGTCTGTATTTTTTTGGACATTCAGGCCACAAGCCAAATGGGAATCTTGACAAAACCATGATATAAGTGATGCATTTATTTGTAATTGTTATTGTGTTCATATTACAAAAAGGAAGTATGCTGATCAAATTTTCAGCAGTTGCTTCGTCTCATTCCTCAACTCTAGTATATTGTGAACTAAAAAGTACATTGGAGGATTTTGATCTATTCCATGTTGTTTGGCTGCTGGCACACGAACAAAGACTCTGTCATTTGATGATTTTTATCTTTCCAGGATTTTGGCTCACCTCTCATGCATTGTGTCTGGGGCTATGACACTTTTGAAGGTCCAGTTTATTCACACGGGCGATTGAAAGCTATGACCAGAGTGAGTTTGAAGTCAAAGGAAAGCCCGTGCGCAGACTTATTTGCAATCTGCAGAAACAAACGCTGTTCCAAGTTCAAAGATCAAAGAAATAACAATTGTGAATTATGTTTGTGGGTGGATTGAAAATTAAAGAGCACTTTGAAGAGGCCCAGTCACAGTGATGAAGTGTTAAGAAACAGTTAAACAGAGGAAGGAACACGGATAGCTGGTGGAGGTCGGCCATAAAATGTGAGGAACAGGATTCTTGGATGATGGACGGAATATTTCAGCACACTGACTCAGACCATTATACCAGCCAGATTTTAGGCAGAGCTTGATTTCACAGTATATCAGTATCACTGAGGCGTGCTATCAGGCTGCTTTGGGTCAGGCTGTGTACGTGAGCCAGGCCTTTCGACAGGCACACATTCATATCAATCCAGCATCATGCCATAGAAACTGTTCCAGAGGTCTAAATCACTTCAAGCCAAGCTTTTGACCTCTCTATATGTATATACTAATTTCAGTCAGGTATGAAACAAATGGTTGTATCTGATGGATTCCTACAACTGCAAGCCAGCTTTTTGACAAAAGCAGGTCAGGTGACAGATGAAGTGATGGTGGAGCTGTCTATCAAAAATAAGTTTGCAGTGGAGTTGATTTTGTGCTGAGAGTTTTCACAAAAAAAGACTGATGCAGTAGGCAGGCTTCAGTTTGTTTAGATTTGATTTTGTTTTTATCATAAAATTGTGATGACCCTCACTAGACACGTTCCTTTCTTGTCAAGAGTCAGATGAGAAGTTTGATAACACTCTCGTGTCTTGAGAGTGATATCAACTTTATCATCAAAGTCTGGGCAAGAAACTGAATAAGCGTATTTCCCAAACTGTTAGCAAACTTTTGCTGCGAAAATTGTTCTTATGGTGTTGCAAAAGTATCTCACGAGTAGTCTTCCTAATATCAGATAAAATACAGAAAGAGTTCTCACAATCAAGAAGGACAATGGTGCCACGAGTTTCCATAGTAACGTGGTTTTCGTAATCTCATTAATCAAAACAGTGAATCAAATGGAACGTGCTCTTACGGTTGATTTTCCTATATTGTGATTAACAATCATGATCAAATTAAAAGATGTCCAAGTTAAACTGAGCAGGAGGAATATGTGCTGTATGAATCTGCCCAAAGAAAACATATATTGCAGATGTTTTCCAGTCCAAAGCATCAAATGTGTCAATAAATAGCATCTAGCATCTACAGGGTTTTGTTCTTGGCACGTTTCCATTTCTCACACAAAAGAAAAAAATGCTGAAAGCATAGAAAATACATGGAATATTGACACTGACAAATTATGTAAAAATCTCAGAACATTCCTGTATGTCTTACACATGACAGGGAAAAATATGTTCTTCAGATGCTCACTGAAGCAGGCACATATTTGTAACAGAGTGCAGTAGATATGAATGTAGGTATGAATTTTTATCATAATGATTTGTATTTTCTTTTACACACACAATTACTATTTGGCTGAGTTCCTGTGCTTACAGCAGTTCCAGGCTCTTCAGTGTCACATCCTTTATTCATACATGACTTTAAAATTAAGACGACTGCGTGTCACAGAAATTTAAATCTCAGTGAGCCAGGTTTCAGTCAGTGGGATTTACAGTGAGTCCAGTGCTGCCGGTGACGGCTTCAGATTTATGACGGACAAGATAAAATCTGTCTCAAAGTTTTACTGCTGGTATCAAATTTCACTCATCTTTTCAGCTCAGTTTACATTGTGTCTCTGTATCTGTTTCTGTCACTTCATCAGTTCCAATTCACACATATTCTTTAACAACCCCATTGATACTACGAAGGCCTCTGACTCACACACATGCTCCCCATACACACTGAACACAATCAGTCATACAAGTCAGGACAATTTTGTTTTCCCCCCTGGTTTCTATTCTCCCTGTTAGCCAAAACAAAACCAGTTTCCTACTGGAACAGACAAAGACTCATTGTCTCAGAGAAACTACGTCTACGTCGGTAGTCTGCACGAAACTACAGTATTACACACATCATTGAAGCTCAATACTGAAACAGACTCGGGCTTTCCTCTTCAGTGGCAATTGGATTTCATTTTTCATTTGCAGATAGCAGAGTCAAAACTAGTCCCATTGTGAAATTTTATTTCATGCTTATCTGAGATTCATTTAATCTCCGTATTAGATTTGTAGAATGAGATAACGACTTTGGGGCTTTCCTAATCAGGCAGTCTTGGATCTATACTGTGAGAACTTGAAAATTGAAGAGAGTTTTATTTATTTTTGTCTTGTTTTGTTTTTTTTTATGCTCCAGATGGTCTTGTAAGGAAATTCTGAATGACTGGCTGAGCATAGCTTTCTAGTTTGTTTATAGCCAAAGCTCTAATTTCATTTCTAGGCACAAAAATGAAGATTGACACTGGAGGGGACAGAGCAATGAGTCTCTGGAGACATGACTAATAAAGCAAACTTATATCTATAGCCAGTTTAAAGTCTTTCATGGCATTTCAAAGATTCTTACAGGATAATGGAATATTATCCATAGTAAGCAAGTACTGTAGATTGTTGCCCAAAGAATATTTGAACTGAGAATATATATTAGTTAGAGCATATGGCTTATCAACTGTGCAAAAAAAGGTTTATTATTTGGACAAATCAGTCTTAATTACAAAGTGGTCTAATTAACAAATCTTATTAGTGGAAAAACAGTATGTTATCCTTAATGAGAAAAAAATATTTCTTACAAATATTTGATGTAGATTTTAGCTGTCATTTGAATTTAGCTTTTTTTTTTTTGCTTAAGGCTTATTAAAGGTTAAGTTAAGCCAAATTATGAAAGACAAAAACATTTTATGTATTACCTACAGCGGTATACAGCCAGGCAGATAGTTTTGGTTCAGTTCACCAGGGTTTTGAGGATTTCTGACTTCACCCCATCACAATGGTGGTGAAAGGAATTTTGTTTCTCTTGTTCGCAGCATTGGAAAAATTACAACGAAAACAATTCGACAACAACATCAGTTTTCAAAGACAACAATGTCCTGCTGCTCTGCATAACACATATTTAACAGAGACTATTTATTAAGCAGAAAGTTGTTCCAATGCAAACTAGTAACTGTGACGTCAGCGGGTTATCCAGAGTAACCAGGACATTGTTTCTGAACACACTGCTGTTGAATTTTTTTGGATTTATTTATTTATTTATTCAAGACTGTGAGCGACACCAGATAAATCCTGTTAACCTCCAATGAATTAGGGTGGAGGCAGAAATCTCAGCGACAGATGAACTCACAACCTGCACACATAAAAATAAAATTTGCTGCTTGGCTAGATACAAGAAGAAGCAAGTGAGAGAATACACTGTTACTGTACTGTTTTTGTGGACTTTGGGCTAACCAACCCTTTTATATCCACTTGGGCTTGGTCTTCTGGGTTTCTAACTGGGATGATAAATGTGTCTGCCATGTCTCAATCAAGGTTTCAGTTTTACAAGCCAAAAGTTAACTCCTAAAGACTTTGGTTCCTCATTCCAAAACCTCTGCTTCATCACATGTGGAGGATCCGCTCTGCTCAATTTGCTTCTAATTGCTATATAACTTCAATTTGCAGAAAAAATAATTCAAATTTAACGACACATGGTTTGATAATTATGTTTTGATTGCATTAACAGAGTCACACAAAGTCTGTGTGGTTCCCACAAAGCAATTACATTTTGCAATATAAGTGAATAAGGTAGGTGTCTGCATTATTTCTAGGTTATGTGGTCGTTAATCATCACATTCTTTTTTCTTCTTTCTATGTCTTTCCCTGTTTCCCTGTCCATCATAGATCTACTGGCCCCCATTACCTGGCAACAGAGAGGACTGTATTGAAACAGGGAAGGAACAGGTAAGTCACTGACGGTTTCCATTAACAACATCCCCGATAAGCCTCGCAGAAAACAACATATATGGTAGAAGCCAGTTTTCAGTCAGTCTTTGTGAGACTGTCTCTGTTGCTTTGCTGTTGAAGCCTGACCTGTTTCCTGAATACCTATTTTCTATCTGTACTTTGTAACCAGTTCCTTGGAGCCAATGTCCTGTCTACCTGCTGATTTTTGAGTTTGTGTTTCTGGTCTGACCTCCTGCCTGTTTTGTAAGCATTTTATTATACCAACTGAGTCCTGGTGTCTGCATTTGGATTCTCATTGCTGTTTCCAGTAACTTGAACTCTGGCAGAACAACCTGGCCAAAAATGAACCCAACAGACCTTTTATTTTCCATAAATTAAGTGACTGAGTTGACCTATGCTGTTGAGGAGCTCTGTACTTATTGCCAAATGCCTCCAGTTAAAAACAGAGAGGCGACTCTCTCCATGGCACTTGTGTCCTCCAAATTCTGGCCTGTCAAGTTGGTCCTCTGGCTTTCAGAGATTTTGGCTGCTAACCAGTTAAATCCAGTGGCCATGTCAGTCTCTGCTCTGATCTCAGTTTATTTTTCAGATTCTGCTTATAGAAAGACATTTTAAAGGGATTGAGAACAAAAATAAACGTATCTATGCATTCTTCTGTACTAGAAGGCCTTTTTTTTTTTTTTTTACAGCAGGCCCCAAATGGCACATGTTGTGATGTGAGGTGCAGAATGTGCCTCTAACAGTATTAAGTATACATTAAATGGCATACTAAGACTGTTTAGTACCATGTTGTGTTTTGCTGAGATGCCAGTTTTACACCCTAAAGCAACTGGTTCAGTCTCTGCTCCCCCACATCCCCAAAAAGTAAATTATAAATTATATGACTCAGCAGCCTTGTAAACCTTTTTTTCTACAACAGCACTGGCAAGATAATTTAATAATCATAAATTATAAAAAATAAAAAAGTTACCATGTACAAGGCTGGTCTTTCTTAATGAAGAGAGAGCATAAAGACAAAGAACTGCAGGGAAAGATGCTTTCAGAAGAGCATCGTAGCTGTGAACCTTATTGGTTCTGTGAAGGAGTAACAGGAGGAAGGACTGAATCTCTTAATGAAGGCTCAAAATACAGAAGGAGGAAGGAGGGGAGGGAATTAAGGAGAAGGAGGAAGGCGGAATATGAGAGGAGAGAAAAACACAAAGGTAGTACAGTGTCCAACTATTTCTGACCATGTTTACAACACGAGAAAAGAGGGGAAAGGGAGATTCTGAAGCAATCACCTTAAATAATGTCAAGAAACAAACCATTTCAGAATAATGTTTCAGCTTAAAAAAATAAAAACTGCATAGCGTAATGAACAGAACCAGCATCTTGAGTTGTTTACCTCCTCACAAACTGACTCAGCTCTCTATTTGTTTACCTGGAGGCAGTTAAAGGAGCAAGTTCACAGAAGATGAAGGAGAACGAAGGGGATAGAAAGAGGACAGGAGGGAGATGATGGCGGTTTTACAAGCATCATAAACATGGACGACAGAACTGATAAAGCTAGGGAGGTTGGGCAACCAGCAGCAGGAGTGAGTTTTAGTTGTGTTAATAGTATTTATGGATAGCAGTGTCAGTCAGGCAGTCATCTATTTTGATCCAGACCGAAATATCAAAGCAAGTAGTGAATGGATTGGACATTTTGTACTCACATTCATGTTCCCCTCAGGATGAATCATAATCACTTTGGTGATCCCTGAACCTTTCATCAAGTGCCATCATCAGTACATCATCAGTCAATACTTTGGTTTAAAACCCTGTATAACTACCGTGTTCAGTAACAGTTAGCAAATGTTAGCATGCAAACACACTAAACTAAGATGATGAACATTGGTAAACATCATACCTGCTAAATGTCAGGTGTTAAAATTGTTGTTGTGGGCATTTTAGCATACGGATGTTAACATATAGGTCACAGCACGACTGTGTAGTAGAGAAGCTAATAAAGAAAGGACAGAAAATAGGATACAGGAAAAGAAAGAAGGAATGGTGGAAAGAGAAAAAGGAAGAAATAAATAAAGGAAGACAGGAAGGAAGAAGAAGAGATTTTGTTCTGGAGTCTCTTTTCTTTGATGTTTTGAGACATCGTTAAATTTGGTCCCAGTTGGAGAAGAAGCTCTCAGTGGCTTTAGTGGTGCTCAGAATACATAAACTGGCACTAATTACTAGTTCACATACATACACCACACACTCACACACACACACCTACACACATGCAAAATGAAGACACTCTGTTGTTGTAAATCTTCCTGTGCTCATGGCAAGAAGTCTGACCACCACCTCCATCTGGAATGGGTTAGAAGAAGTGTGTGTGTTAGTGTGTCTGTAGGTATGTGTTCTCTGTGTTTGAAGTGGCAGGTGTGTCTTGGGTGTCTTATATCAGTTTTATTAGGTGTTTCCTCTGCACATTGCTCACAAGGCTCACATGATGCTAGGTGTGTGTGTGTGTGTGTGCGCGCTACTGTACTGTCCATAGTGGAGAGCGTCACAGTGCATTATTAGGCAGGTCCTAAAACAGGCTGTGTGTAATTCTACCTAACTTGTGCCAGAGGAGTCATAAAGTGTGTGTGTGTGTTTCCTTGTGTGTGTGAAAATGTAACAGATAGAGATGTTTGACTCTTTTTGTTAAACACCACAGACATTTTTTCTGCATTCCTTCACATCTTTCATTTTCTGTGTGTTTCACTGTTTTTTTTGTGTCAAATTAGATGGATTGCTGTTGAATCCTGTGGCATCTACAAAGCAAAACACACACATACACACACACACACACACACACACACACACACACACACACACACACACACACACGGACACATGTTATATCTCATGTGTTTGCTGTCTGTGCCTGTTAAACACAACTGAGTTTGACAAAAAGTGGTAGAGGTTGAAAGGTGAAAGGTCCTCATATTGCTTTTTTGGACTTTTGTGTGAGAGGGTGTGAAAAGACATGAGAGAAACATATAAAAGAGTTTCAGGTGAATTAAGGAGAAAAGATGAAAAACAACATCTCAGTTTTAATCAGTCTTGGCTCAATTACTCCGTTCAGGCAAAACTCCACACTTGTCCTGTGTTCAGTATGCGAATACCTTCACATTAAAAGTGAGTGAGAGATAAACAAATTAGAGGGATGTCCATGTTATCTCTTTCATGAAAGTCTCTGTCTCCACAGCCTTCTACTGACAACTGTCTACCACCTTATACATGTTTTTACTGATAGCGTGTCCTCCCAGAGTCACAACCTCATAACCTTCACCATCATTAATTACAGCTCAGGCAAATAAATAACAGGCAGATGGGAGGCACTCAGTGATTTCAGCCAAGCGTGCTCTGTCTTGCTTAGCCTGTTAACACATTTTTGCGCTTCATCTATCCACGTCTTCTACTTGCAGTCGGATTGGTTATCAGGTCAGCCAGTAATTTCCTCCATGTTTTTAGGGGCTGAAATTGTGACACATTATATTGCTTTGCATGTTGAGCTGGAACAAAACTTTCTAAGCACAGAGCAGGGATCAGTTATAACAAGTTAGGCATTGTGAGTGTGTGGTTGATTCTTTGTGTAAATTCAAAAAATCAATTTGTGTGCTCAGTTCTGCGCTTTGTTCTTCCATGACAAGCTTGATAGTATCAGTAGTCCTGCTTTTCTACTGATACATTTTTGTTTGAATTTATCAGTAGAGCTGTGATTAGTTCCACTTTTTTTCAATCTAGGCTTTGATATTTTTTTTTCTGAGTTTAGTGAAATACTTCTTGAGGTCACTATGAAATAAATAACTACCTGTTTTGCAACTTAGGTACTTGTTGGCAAAGTCATATTGCAGGCGAACAGACTTGGAATAAAGTGATCCAGGTGTGATTTAAAGCTAAAGAGAGAGCAGGAGGGAGAGCGTAATATGGCCACAACGAAATCAGTAAAAATGCAGCAGTACTACGCCTTGTGGCACTTCAATATAATTCCTTGAGTTAGAGAGTCATTGATGGGACTGAATTCACTGTATTCACTTGTGCATTGGTAAACCATGTTTATATTTCGAGCTGAAAAAAACTGTAAATCTCTTAAGTCTGAAAGTTTACTGTTTACCCTGTGGTGTAATACATGACTGTCACATGTGGGCTCCAGATTTTGGATGATACAGTAGTTCCTCTTCATGGCTCTATTAATGAGAAAAAGATGCTGCAGTGACCAGACACACAAAGACCAAGTGTGGTCTGTCTCCACCCGTCTCCTTCTCTTTTTGCTGCCAAAATGCTGGTAAATGGTTGGTTGCAGCTCTTTCTGCTCCCAGGAAGCCAAGTTAGGTGACTGTGGTTTTCTATGCTAAAATGAATTTTTGATTGGTTACATGTTGGGAATAGTTGGTAGATATTTGGAAAAATTATCTCACATACTTTGGCAAGAGTTTCTTGCCGTGACTGAATGTTTTCAGACCTGTCTAGAAATCGTTCAAGAGTACATAGAGAAGTGGTTTCTTTGAAGGATCAAATAGCTGCTGAGACCAAAGACTTGGACGGGCGAGTTCGTCCAGCTGTCCAGCTTTGAACTGCCTACATGATGTTTGCGTGTGACTGTGTTTGTGTATGAAGTCCTGTTGACTGTAGTCTTGTACATGCGCACATTTGTGCGTGTGTGCGTGCCTGTGTACATGAACGTGTTGGCCCTCATTTCCTGTTAGTATTACAGAATTTGACTTCTCTCCACTGAACATTGGCTGTTTATACTGGAAACTGCTCTCCATGTCCAAACTTGCCGCTCCCTGCCCGGGTCAGTCATCAGAGAACATGTTTGGCTACTGAAGCACTGCTGTTAGCTCCATGTTAGCTCTATCGTTGTGCTCTATTTTCCACATTGCTAAAAAAGAAACAGAGTAATTAACTGACTATGCTTTTCCAGTCTCCTCACAGCATTTCATCAACTGGCAGCTGTTCAGTTTTTGTCATAAACCCCTTTAAATTCCCTGAAATATTAGCAATGTGCATGTGACAGCTTGACAAAGAGGGTGAAAGTTCAGAATTTTCAGCCTGCCTAGGACAAACTCGGAGACAAAACAGTATGAGACACATTTTCCTCAACCTTCAGCAAATTTTTCAAATTGTGACGGTGTGTTATGCTTACCATAAACAAATCAAACCATGATTAAAATGATTTGTAGCCTGTGGTACTGTTACTGCTCAGGTTTCTCAAAATAAAGACCACATTTTACCATAAGCCCTGTTTCTTTATATCATGAGAAAGACATTTATCTTCAGTCCTGTACTGAAAAACATGCCCAAAGTGGATGTCGAGTCATCATCCGTGTGGTCAGATGTAAAATAAAGGTTTAATTCATCCACTAGTAGAGAGTAGTATCGTGGTTCGACCTTTGTTGAACATTTTGAATGTGATTCTGCCTTTGCAGTTTCACACATCATGGAAGCACAGAGCCCTCCTGTTTTATGCTTTAGAAGTCCTGTCTAGGGAAATCAGACTTATATCGCACACTGTCAAGGCCGAGAGAGGCTTTGGCAGTGTTCTTGTTTATTTATGTTAATGATACATATCTTCCAAAGCAAATGTAACAATAATTTCATGTTTAAAATTCTACACATACCTTTTTTATCCCCCAAGACACAAAACACTGCCTCGGTGTTTGAACTGTGTGGATGGACAGCAGCATGTTGCTGGGAAAGAGTATTTGTGGTCAGTCAACCTTCCCTTGTTAGTAAAAGGTTAATAAATGAACACTGTTACATTTTTTTTTTCCCCACTAAATAGCCCTGACCCTGGCTATTTATGTGATGATTAAATCTCTCCATTTTCAGTTCTGGCTAGACTTTTCCATTAAATCTTCCAGTGAGATGAAGATGTGTAATCAAACCACTTCATTTTTTTTTTTTGTTTAACACCACTCCCTTTACTGCCACTTAATCTCAGACAAGACCACACAGATGTGTAAAACCCCAAATCCCGGGTTGGGAGAACAGAGACATATTTTCTCTTTTCACCATTTCATTCCACCCTTTGCTCTCCGAGGCCACACAGATCTCTAAGATGACTCCCTAAGTAGTAGAACGGAAACACGGGAGAGACAGATTTGTATTCAATCTCAGTCCACTTGGTAGGCCTCCTCTATCTTTGGTAAGAGGATAAAGACATACTGTGTTGTCCAGCCTTTCATTTTTTATGTCCAGGAGATGATTCCAAGAGCCTGGACATAAATTCTGCAGTGGTTTGTCAGGATTGAAGCCATTCAACATTAATTTGGGATAAACCATTTGTGGGAAACAAAATGCCAGAAGTCCTTTAAAACACGTGCCAAGATTGCTCTTTGGTATAACTCCTCCTCTGTATAAATACACAGGCATGTTTCAAACCCAGATGCTTCTTTTTCATGTACATTGAATAATTAGCAGCAAATTTAGATTTGTTGAACACATTCTTAATGCAAATGTGTTTCTGTTTAGTTTATTAGTGGCCTGGTTTTGTTTGGGTAGAGAAACAAGCCAGACCATATGATGATGTAAACTACTTCTCATAGTGCAGTGACATAGTTTACATCAGGTCTGCAGCGCCTCAAACCACTCACGGAGAAGATCAACGATGTTTAAGTGTCTGACTGCAACGTTGAGAGGGATGCAGGCCACACACAAAACCAATGACAGATTCACTAGACACAGTCATGCACAACACATGTGCTTATAAAAATACAAAACAGCCTAGCACACGCTCATAAGTAGAAATCAATAAAAAAAATTTTTAAAAAGACACGCGGACAGACAACATGCAAATGCAAAAAAAAAGGGGGGGCAAAAAACATGCACGAATACATCTGAGATCCGTTTTAGTCAACTTATCAGTATTTGTGCATGAATACACACCATGCATGCACACTTTTTGAACAGAAACACTCCAGACGCTTGTTGTGCAGATATGAGTTTGACCTTGCTGACTTGAGAGAATGACACCTGGCCAATCCCTCGCAGCTGACACCAGTTTTGTCAGCTGCTGTTGTTACAGACAGGAAGAAGGAAGTAGTCGTGCCCTCTGCTTCCTCTGGACCTCTGTGTAGTACAGAAATGTCTTGATACTTGTTTCCTCAATCCCCACTTCTTTTGTTCTTACTCTCATGTGTGTTTGAGTGTCCATGTCCAAAACCTAAGCCACTTGAATCTCTTTTTTACTTGTGTCAGTTGTATGGAGCTACAGAGTTAACTGAGTGCCTATAGAAGCAATAGCATTTTCTTTCTTTCTCCCGGAGCCACCCTGTCTTTCTTTTTCTATTTTTACATTTAATACCTCTCTCACATGAGAGGCATGTATCCATTGACACCCATTCATTTCTGATGATTTACAGAACGCCTTGATAAAGTTCCTGTGACCCGAATGTGATGAAACTTGTCCTACAACATCAGCATGTCATTTTGGCTGAAATCCAAAAATCAGAGATAGAAATCCAGTGTGGGACATTGAGGGTATCATATTTCATCTAATAAAGCTCTTTTCTCGGCCTCATGACAAACATATGGGATCAATAAGCCTTTTTAAGAAATCATTTTTTCTCACTTCAATACGCTGAAAATCAACCTCTGCATTTGGATGACAGTTACTGTCGGACTGTGTAATTTAATTTATATAAGAGCCTTCCTTGTTATTTGTGTGTGTGTTAGTGTGTGTGTCAATATCTCTAAGAGGTAATGCTATATGTTGATAAATGAAACTTTAAAAATGGTCCCTTTAGTTAATGGACTGTTATGCATGTTTGTAATCTGCAGCACACCCAAATCAAGAACTTAAAGCAATGTATTCTCAAGATAGTGCAAGGACACCATAAATTCTGTGAGGCACTTTTTGTAGTGTGAGAAAAGAACTCTGTATTCAAGTGAACATTTCATACAACATATTTTACCTCAAAGCACCATATTACATGAAGCACCGTACCTTTTCACATAATTCTTTGAGATGCAAGGATTTGACCTGTGTGTGTATCTGTGGTTTGCAGACGGAGTGTGCCAACTTTGTTCGCCTCCTGCAGCCCTACAACCGCACCCACCTCCTGGCCTGTGGCACTGGTGCCTTCCAGCCCATGTGTGCCTTTATCTACGTGGGGCACAGAGGAGAGGTAAGCCAGGGTGAAGATAAGCCGTATGTGCAGACACACAAACAAATAACTCCTTTGTTTTGGCAGCCACATGCAAAAAAAACCAATCACTTGGTGTTTTTGAAGAAAATTCTGTGATATACAGCCGTCACAGCTGTGTAAGACCCATATTTTACTCCCTGCTGTGTAACTACAATTACACTCATTCTCCATTTCCTGAAGGAAATATTTGGAAGCTGTTAATTATATTCACGCCTCATGCACTGTGCCACCATTAGAAAGACTTTTCTAATGTGGACTATGAATTTTACTTTGTATTGACTGAGAATAAGTTGAGCTCCAGAGCTATTACTCTACATTATCAGTTACAGACTGATATTCTGCAAATAGGGAGGGGCAACCGCACAGTGTGATTAGCACTAAAAGTAATGCTGGCACATTACAGAAACAACTGTGATTTCATGTTCTCAATTATATTGTGTTATTGCAACACTAGGCAAATTGATACTAAATTAGCACTGACTAAAGTAGAACTCAGCTGATGGTTAGTAGAAAGCTGAGGACTGTCTATGAGAATTCTCCATAAAGGAACGGTGATCTAACTGAGTTACAGTATATGAACAAGCCATAAAGAAATGTCTGCATTGTTCATGCAGTATAGAAACAGGATGCTGCTGCATCATTATACATGTGAAATCCTGTACATATGAGATGATAAAGAATCGGTGGGTGGCCTCTAAGCAGTCCTGCGGTGGAAATCGGGCAAATGGAACAAATGTAGTTGATGTTTTTTCAGGGAAACACAGCTCAGACTGGACCTGCTCTATTCTCAGATCCCTTGGGTTCAAGGTTAAACCTCAGCAATCAGCTCTGCCATTAGTCCTTCTATAGCACTACTCAGCTGCTCCGTTTGGCCATCTATACATCTTTTCAGCTGCACAGGCTGGCTCTCTACACTGCCACTCAGCTCAAGGGGACCCTCTCCAGAGTCTCACACTTGGAGCCATTTAAAAGACATGAATGAATGAATGAATGAAGCTATTAAGAACGACTCGTAACTGACTGTTTCACAGCAGTCGACCAGATCGCAGCCCAGTGTGCTGCCGAGCCTGGCCCAGCAGGAGGGGGTTGAACTGGGCAAGAAGAGAGGGGAAAGCTGGATGTTGGCAAAGAGCTGAGGAAGGGAAATGAGACAGTGGGGTGGGAAAGTGCCAACCTTTCAGTCTAAACAGAGTGTGTGTGTGTATGTGTGCAGGCGTGCGTGCATTTGTGTGCCTTGTGTGTGCATATAAAGGTGCATTGCAGAATTTTGTTACTTTTTTCTTGGTGATTTATGTGCTCATCTCAGTGTGTGTTCTCCCCCGGTGCTATTTTCTGCCTCCCTCTCAATCTGTCATCCTCAGTGTGGGTTTTGGTCTCATGAAAAACAGCACACGTCTTCCTTTGCTCATGCTAAATAACTTTGAGCCCACGAACATTATACGGTGGTGTGTGTGTGGTTAACTAAATCTCGAGATACAAAAACAAGTCAGTGGTGTCCTTTAAAGGATACCATTCAGAAAACCCTTATTATTAATGACACTGGTGGCTGTTAAGTGAACTGTAGTCATTATCCTCTTGCTTGCACTTGTGCACATGCTTGCACTTTGTAGGTAGGCGAGGATCGTAATTACAGTATGTGTGGTGATAGGTCTGGCTATGCAAGACTGAGACTGACAAAATATTATAGAAACAATGTGTTGCCATACTTCATTATTGACGTTATAGTTTCCGATGCATTAAGCATAATAGAATAGACCTTTAATATTGTCAAGCCAGTACAATGATAATCTTAACCTAATGTAAAAGGGGTAAAAGTTTCTGAGCTAATGTTAGTGTTGCACATTGTTGGCACAGCAGGGAAGCAGAACGGAAGCACTGAGGCAAGTCACCCAGGAGTGAGCATTAAGGTCACATCCTCTGGATTTTCCAGGAAAATTCATCCCCGAATCCTTTACATAGAAATCAGTCCACAGGCTGTCAGAGGCAACTGAGGGTAAGGGATCTATGGAAGGTCTATGGATGGTCTTATTTTTAAAGTTACGTTGCAATCCGTCCATGCATTGGAAATAAAAAGCTATTAATACATGTGAAGTGCTTTGCATTCTTACATATATTAATTTTAAGGATCATACTGCTCTTTAGGATAGAACAGACATATTATGAAAAGTACATAACCTATTTGAATCCTCAGCCCCGCTGGGACCTGCTAGCCCAGCAAGACAAGAACAAAACTAGGAGTTTTTGAAATTCAAGTGTGTGGTTGAAGTGATGGTTTATCAATTTTACACTATTACTTGAGGCATCCAGTGCATTTAGCTCTCAAATGCTTGCTTGTAGAGACTACAATGATGTGCACAGTTTGAAGCAAATTTGCTCCGAGAACCCTTCATAAATAAAGGAGTCTCAGCCATGTTTGTAAATGTCGTAGTTGGAATTTCTGAGTTAAAGTGTGTAAAACGACTTTGTTGTTGACTAGTTTATGATGGTGAAAGTATGAAGTTCCTTTCACAAACATTGCTCCATTTGTTTTATTTACTCTGGGGAATGTGTGTATGTGTTTATGAGAGAGAAATAGTGTGTTTGTGCGTGTATCTGTCCATACTCAGGTGTGTATGAAATGACGGCTAACAGGTTGTGTCAGGTGTATGTGTGTTAAAACTCAGACCACCTCAGCTGTTCTGACAGATGTTAAGACACCAGCTGTCCTCCAGCTTGTGTGTGTGTGTGTCCTACCATCACTCCAACCACAACCGTGTCCTTTCTGGTAGTCAGTGTGTCTCTCTGAATGGACAACACCACTGGGAGCCTGTCCATTTATTTAACCAATCGTTAACTGGTGGAGAACACACACTCAACTGTTTGTCTGACCTCAGGAGGGAACAGAGGCTGTGAACCCTCGGACTGGACTCTGGGTGGGATGACCTTTGACCTCCTAGGTGTTTCATCTCAGTTAGCGGCAGACATACACATACTCTTTCTGTCTTTCTCATGCCACCTCTATCTCGTTGTCTCGGTCTTGTGTTGCCGTCACAAATTTCACCCAGAACTTAAGAATTTTGCAAGAAATACCGTGTGAAGTAGGTTCAGCTGTGTTAAGTCAAAGAAATAGCCTCTTATACAAAACAATGTTATAACAGAATGTATTAGTATTGGACAAGCTGTTATTGTTCTCTAGTGTTAGCTAACCCTAACTATATTTCATGCTTTTAACCAGACAATTTAACAAAGAAATTCATTTAGCATCCATTTTTGGGAGCTCGTGGAGGACAGACATTTTTCAGACATTTGTGCAATAACATTGAATTTCATCTTGCCAGTTGGGAAAAACTCACAGTATGATCAAATGTGTCTCTATTTCTTTATGATCAAAAACAGTTTCTCTTTTTGGAGTGCGAAAACAATGTTTAGATGAAATCTCACCAAGTGGGGTCCATCTTAATTTCCAAAAAAGTGTATAATCTGTATCTTCAATCTATGAGTTTCTTACTCCCTCTGTCTCACAGATTTACGCACACACACACAAACTGGAGTCCCCGTGGTGAGTGACACAGCCGCCTAAGCAGTGTGATAGGTGTGAAAATAAACCACGATACTTTAGTGATGACATACAGACCACACACACACGAATACACACACAGCCAGGCAAAACAAATGACACAAACTTCAACATATAAATATGCGGAGATACAGACACACAAAAACATGATGAAAGACACGCACAGTAAAGCATAAATACAAACATATAAAACAAATGTGTAGATAGACACATGGATTGATACACACATGCAGGGAAGCAGACTTTTATGTGCACCTAACATCAACTGACAGAACTGAAAAAGAAAGACACACAAGGACACACAAAGAGCCTTCCCCTCCTCAGCTGAGCCATACTCTAGATTGAAGCATTTCAGATGCTAAATTTTTCAGTAAAAGCCCACTTTTACTTAACAGACAGTCGTCCACTTCCTCCAGACCTCCACTACAACCTCTTTAAGTCCCAAGATACATGGGAAACAGGGAAAAAAGCACAGAGAAAGAATGTTTTTCAGCAGGGCCAATAGTAGCCAATAGTACAGCATTAATGTGGATAAGAAAGTGGACTAAAAAGATTGAAAGCATAATGTCCTATTAATTGCTCATAAATCACTCTTTTATGTTCTATGTTGCCTTTGGATCAAAGCCCAAAAAACTGGAGATGAATGAAAGCTCTTTCAGGATTATTTTACTGCTTCTGCCTTTTCAATATTTCATATCAGAGTTTCTCTGTAATAATTCTTAATCTGTTGTTAACCCTCAGGGTCTCTCCCTGTTTCTCTACTTTATCGTGGTCTTGTTTTGTTTTTTGTTTTTTTGTTTGTTTGTTTTCTTTCACTGTCTTCTCTAGTTTGTTTTACACACCCTCTCTGTCCATTTCTGTGTCTTCTTTGTCTGAAGAATGTTCAGACTTTTGTCTCTGAGGACACTGGTGAAAATAGGATCAACAAAAATGAAATCAGAAAAACAAACTTTTAAAACCAAGAGGAGTGAAAGGCAGCGGTAGATGAAACAAGAGAGTGAGATTCCCATGCTTTCATGAGAGTTGAGTGGTGAGAGAAGGAGCCCAGTCATTATTTGATTGGACAGTGAGGAAAAGGCCAAGTACAACAGCAAGTCAAATGAGGTCTGCTGGTTGGCCAAGTTGCCCTTGAGATGCTTAAAGTGAGTTCAAATTGTAGACTCCTAGACATTTGTCATTTGTCAAACCAGACCTTTAGGCTAAATGTGTAGTTAACTTTTGTACAGTGTTGAGTAATAAAACATGGACAATTTAAAAACATTTCAGAATTCAAAGATAAAAACTCGAGAGATGTTTGAATCATTTAAAAAAAAAAAGGGCGGACCTGGATCATTTTTGCTGTAGATTATACACTCATGTAGCATCGACCTGTGCTTCATCAAAACATTAACAGCGAGGGAGGACAGGAGGGGAGGAAAGATGGAGAGGATGATGAGAGGCTGGAGGGAGCAAGAAGTACAAAAGGTGGATGTCCACTTTGGTTACCTCACTAGAACAGAGGCAGAGAGATAGCAGCAGCAGCCAAGAGGCTGATTTGTTACTGGGTGGTATGATATAATTAAAACTCTCATTTAAGTCTCATTTTTCTCCTTTCTGTCCCACCTGCATACGCTGTATTTGTTTTTCTTAAACTGGTGAGGTCCAAATGTCCTCACAAAGATAGAAAGACAAGGACAATCTGTCAAGGTACCAGCTTCCAACTCCATATTCCATGTCAGATGTACTTACATGTAACTGCATCTCGCCTAGAACTCATCTTCTTTTACGTCTGGTAGTTATTTCTTTCATTTCATAGAATCCCTTTCAACAAGCTAAAAAGAAACTCCTGCTTTTATTCAACTTTTTTTTTCTTTTTTTACATTCCCAATAACAAGCATAAGAGAGCTTTTACACTAGATACAATCAAGTCAAGTCTTTCATACAAAAATGGAATATTGTCTTGCGGTTGTATTGCATTCGGGTCTTTTACTTTCAGGCTGCTGTCTGTGGAGAACTTGGCATATGTGGCTCCTTTACAGTGGATTTCTCCCTGTATGTACATATATGGTTGTAAATTAGTAGGTTTGAAAATATGTCCAAAGAAACTCTTTGATTCTTTGGGGCTAACATCAAAACATTGCATTTTTAGCATATTAGGGTGGATTGTTGCTTCTAAAAGTGACTAACTTTGCTGTGTAGCAGCAACTGTGGCCAAAAGTGACAACTATGGGCGTGTGGTCATACCAGACCAAGTAAGGCTGGACAGTAGCAGGAAAACTCCAGTGCAATAAATTGAGCAGGGGTTAATTTTTTTGCTGATGAATTCTTTATTTTCATTTGTAGGAGGAAAGGTGTGCTACACAGTCTCACCTTAAGGCAGATGAATAAGGGTCAAAATTGAAGGTTTTGATTTTGGAAAAGGGTAAAGTTACCTAATTGACAGGGTGGAAGTTAATGAAAGAGATAAATTAATGAAGTTTCTCACTAGTTAAATGCTGCAAATATGTATGTGTGTCAGTAGTCACTTGTCTCAGTGGTTTTGTAGCAGGGGTCCTGATGTATTTTGCTTGGCACAGCTGAGTACAAAGTGGCCTGGATCTCTCTCTTTCTTTCTTTCTCTGTGAATCGCAGCTCTTGTGTATTTGTCTTGGCAGAGTTTGGCCAAAGTGACTCTGACAGTCTAATCAGCTGCACAGGCAGCCGCACCATTCCTCCAGCTGGTAATGAGATAGCACAGACACACACACACACACACACACACACACACACACACACCTACAACCCCTAAAATGCACAGTCTCTTGCACATTTAAGATGCACAGAGAAAAATTGGGCACAGAAGTGCACAAACACACACACACACATGCACACTCACACACACTCAGATGGAGAATGCAGAGATGCGATGACGTTAACTTAGGTAACAACAGAGCGGGGAGGTGCTGAAAGACTAAGGATGACTAATGAGGAAACTAAAAGGCTTCAGCAGAGAAAGATATAGAGAGCAGATACACATGAAGAGAAGAGAAGAAATTCAAAATGGAGAGAAGGAAAATGATGAGGAAGATGGAAGAAAGAAGGGAAAAAGTTGACTAGGCAACAAAATGAAGAAATAACATAGCTACAGAATAATAAATGCCCTCTAAGAAAGAAAATTGGATGGTTCAGTATCTCGATGACATAAAGAATTGTGTTTTTACAAAAGCTGTGATCTTCTGCCCAGTGGTTCTCAAACTTTTTCTGGCATGCCCCCTTCACAAACTGAAAAAAGTTCACACCCTCCAGCCCACAATTTTTATCAGGCATTAACAATGATACAGGAAGAAACAAAAAAAAAAAAAAAAAAAAAAAAAAAAAAACCCACAGTTTGAAAACCCCTTTTTTTTCAATTGTTTTTTCGTTAGACACCCCTTTTCTCCAGACCGAAAGAACCAACCTCTAAACCCCAGTC
>JBBMJY010000012.1:8115978-8151798 GCA_037833715.1 Toxotes lorentzi | reverse complement strand
GGGGGGGGGGGGGGGGGGGGGGGGGGGGGGGGGGAGGGGGGGGGGGGGGGGGGGGGGGGGGGGGGGGGGGGGGGTGGTTTTTCCCCCCCCCCCCCCCCCCCCCCCCAAAAAAAGAGAGAGAAGTGTTTGGTTGTCTGGAAAGACAACACAAGCAGAGACTGCTTGTGTTGGACAGGACAGGTTGTTATTGATGAAATGATGTTGACACTGTTAAAGAGGAAATAAGAGACAATCTTTCAAGTACACTCTGAGGATGCTTTTTTTTTTTAATCTTCATTACCAAGGACTCGTCCTCCTCTCACCACTTTGCCCTTGTATACTCGTACTGTTATTGAAATGAGGGACAGTGCTTTCATTGCGTTACATCATGAAAGTCATTCTTCACTGAGAAAACCTTCAAAACATCCCAAACCTCAGATTTAAAAATGTATGCATGCCTGTGGATTAACTTAACCAACAGCTGATCCTGTTTTATGTCTGCTTTTGCAGCCTCATTGACTCTTTGATGAATTGAATGAATTGTCTCATCCGACTACCAAGTGGCGCTACGCAGGTTTTTCATGTAAATATCCATTCTAATTGCAAACTGGGGCTTCAACAGAGTGGAACATTACATCTGCATACTTTGCACCTTTGGAGACTACAAAATAGCCAATTTGCCATGTGCAGCTTTGACACATTTATTTGACAATTACTTTCCATTTCTTTTTCCTCAATACCGAGTCGGTTACATTTCACACAGTGCAGTCACTGGATTCACCTCTTCCTCACTGTGTATTTAACAGCCCATGTCTCTTGCCATGTTCTGCACTTGACTTTGTTCATGTGTGACTTCAGCTCAAGACACAACTCTTTTTGCTGTATATTTGTTAGAAGCATATGAAGCTAATGAAGCACACAGGCTTAGACACTCTATTACACACACACACACACACACACCACACACACACACACACACACTCTCTCTACAAACTGAAATCCCACTAACCCATCACACTGAACACATAAACTCAGCTAACTCAAACTGGAAGCCACCATGAGACGACTGTTGATGGTTCAACAGATTAAAGGCAAATTGCTTTATTTTTACTGCTATGGGTTGAACTTTCCATTAAACACCAGCTCAAGATCAAAATCCCCCCTCATTGACCCTTTAAGGGATTTCTCACAGAGGCTTATTTTCATGCTTTTGGGTTATGTGCTGTACCACCTCTTGGAATGTACCTAATAGTCACGGTCAATCCTTTGTTAGGAATTTTCAGGCAACTAAACTTAATGCAAACTCCAATAGATCTGCTTAATCATTTTTCAGTTACTTTAGTAACCATTTATTTAAGCGTTCAATATTCATAAAATTAATATCAAAATTACACATTACCCAAAAACTGAACTCAAGTAATATATTTTGATTTTTAGGTTCAGACTGATATTAAACATTATGTTTACCTTCATTGACGATCTTGACTATTAGTTTGAATTCTGATGAAAAAAGTTCCACCCGTCCCACCTGGGAAATTACATAACCTGACCACTCTGTGGTAACCTCACGTTAATCAGCCACTAAAGTTCCTCTGAGTGCTGTAGCTTTCCAGTGACAATAGAGGGAACAATAGAAGGGTCATCTATAATGACTGACTCCTTTTGTCTTTCTGCTTTGGAAACACTGGTTTTAAGACCGTTCATGGTTTGAACACACGATAATCCACATTGTTATTAACGTCACTTTTGTTGTTACAATACAACTTTTTTTTTATGGTTACTCAATCCAAACGGTTTTCCTTCCATGGGTTGAAGAGAACAAAGGGTTCAATTAATTAATAAGACTGAACAATAAAGATAAAGAAGCCAGGCAGATAATGAAAAAAAATGGCTTTGAACAGTGCAAATGTGAGTGGTGGTAAAAAAAACTGTAAAAAAAAAAAAAAAATTATCTGTACCTATTAAATTCATTACAACACAGTTACCTACGTTCAGAAACACAATCAGCAAGAAGTCAAGTACAATAGAAGCCAAAGAACTGAGGACCAACATGGCTGCCTCACATGAAATCCCTATAATATGTATACATATGGAGGATGATAAATCTATTCTGTGAGCCCCTCTAATTGCAACACTACCACCAATGAACTTGGTGAGTTTTTTGTGACCTTCATGGCGTGCGACTGGCCTCTCGGAGGACAAACAAAAAGAGGGAAGAAGTGGCGCAGGGGAAAAGACAAGAGAGCAAGATTAAATAATAAGGTACTATAAGCATCTTGTGAAGACTGTATTTGCAATTTATAAAAATCCTAAAATCCTAATCCTAAACACATCTTCCCACAATTCATTAGTATAAGGAGAGTATTTTATTTTGTATTTTGTACAATACACTTAAGCACGTTTTACTCTAGCAAAGTTTATTTTCTTAGTTTGAGGATTGTGAGACTGGCCACTAGACTCCAATTTTAGTGTTTTCTCTGAAAATATTGCTTCTGGTGTATATCTAAAATGATAGAATGACAGGAAGGTAGTGTGCATGAAACAAAGAGACTCCTTGCAGGGTAAAATAGAGTTCAAACTTGACTGATCTCTAAAATAACCCTCAACAAAAGTAACTTTTCTCTGTAACAATTTCAGATTTTAAAACAGTTACACAATTACTTGGTCTGATCTGCTCTGTGAAGACGATGAAACCTAATTTTTTTTGTTTGTCTGTTGTGGTGGTGTCCTGAATTGCTGCCACCAGAAAATGTTAAGCTCTTCAACAACTCCTGCAATTTTTGCAACTATGATTGTGAATTTAGTGTGTAAAGTGACGGCAACTGTCATAAGATGGAGCCGCCAAAATATATGCAGACACTCTTTTTGCTGGAGACTTAAAATGTTTCAGAATTACATCAGCAGCCCGCTCCTTTTTGCTAATAAGTAATTGGTAACAGACAAAGTAGTAGTAGAAACAGACAAAAATGTGCCATTAATAATATCACAAACATTTGTGCACATTTAAACAGACATTTCAAAGTCTTCAAATGCATTTCAGTTGTTGTACAGCTGTGCAAAAAGTGTTGTGGTGTTGCATCTGTCATTTTATATATTTAACTTACTATTTTGACGTCCACTCTCAGTAGCTTGTTGTGTTCAGTGCAGTTTCTTTTTAACTTGTATCTAAAAACACAGTTTGATAGATTTATCATGTGTCAAGGATTCAGACATTCATAAATACTGTAAAAGGTTTTCTGAAACTGGGGTAGGGTTTCACTCCTGCTCGACAACAGCAGGTGATTTCACTGAGCTGCTCCTCCTGATTGGTGGTGCGTGCTAATCTATAAATACCTGCACATGCTCTGCTCTCCACAGCTACTCTGCATGAAGCAGTCTGCGGTAAAATGTTTGAGATGAAACTGCAGTTTAAACATTTCAATTATTTATCCACAAACCTGTCAGAAGTCCAGAAAGCACACTATTGTAACCCTTTGAAATTGAACAGTTCAATAAGCATGGTTTCCCCACAGAGTTTTCACTGAACACCAAACCAAAACCAACTCTCATTCAAATCTAGGATAAAAAGTGTAAGGACCCTTGGATTTAAAATGATCACTAACACAGTGAAACTTCCCTTCACTGTAAAAATGTGTGCTGGCTGTGGGGTCTCTGACAGAAAGAGTCTAATTTAAATGTGTATTTATGTTTTATTTAAGTGTCTTTCTACCATGCATGCTGTGTAGTTGTATGCTATTTAACATTAAAAGTTGATTTTCTAACATGAAGGTGATCCCTGACTGAATATTTTACAGATTTCTGCAGAAAGGTCGGGGGGTGAAAGAGAATTCTCTTTGTGTTTAGGCAGGATAAGATTTATGGCGCCAGTGACATAAGCAGAGACCAAACAGCAGTGCCCTGAAATGAGCCACTTTTATAAACCATGGCTTTTACTTCACTGAAAGACATGCTCTATTTAATACTGAATCAACAACATGCAGACTGCATACCTGCAACAGGACTGCATTTAATGTCAGGGTGGAAAAGACTGGCTCTATTCCCCATGTCTGCTTTCATTTATTATTTTTATTTCTGTGTGTGTGTTTTTCTGTCTTTTCCTTCTTTCTCTATATCCGTCCATTTTCTACCGCTTAATCCATCAGGGTCGTGGGGGAGCTGGAGCCTATCCCAACTGACTATGTGCGAGAGGCGGGGTACATCCTGGACTGGTCGCCAGTCAATCGCAGGGCTGACACACAAAGACAGACAACCACACACACACACACACACACTCATGGACAATTTAGAGTAGCCAATTAACCTAACCCGGGGTTCGAACCTGGGACCCTCTTGCTGTGAAACAACAGTGCTAACCGCTGCACCACCATGTCGTCCCTTTCTCTACATGTCAGGGCAAAAATGTTCTTGGATAAAAAGCTTAAAATATGAAGACATTCCTTGGCTTTTGAAGGCAATTTTATTATTACGTTTGACCTTAGGTTACCCTGCCAGTAGGCTTAGAAAATGAATGCAGGTAAAGAGGCACTGTAGATTCAAATTTCTGTTACTGAATCTCAATGCAAAAGTCCTCGTTGGTATTTGTAATTTGTGCACTTTCCACCCAAAGTCTTCATATTAGCAGAAGGACATGGGCGTGTGTGACTGCAGATCTACAGACTCAGTGTTGGCCCATTATGTTGCCCAGTTATTGAGTCCAACCATGTGTATGATTGGAGGGTAATTGGGCTATAACATCTGTGGAAATGTGCAGTAACAATGGCTGCTTGTCGCTTTAGCAAACAGACCATCTCATAAAAACCAAACTTGCAACCAAACCCACTAAACGACTTCACACCCTGACAATTACTGCAACCACATAAACGCACACAAATGCAGAATGAATGTACGCACATGGTTTGCACATCCAGATGTGAAGATCCACAAACGCACACAAATGTTCCCACGCACAGCCCTGTGTAAAATTTCAGATTGCAAATTCTGACGTCAATCTCTACTGTGTAAAATAAATGATTTTGTCCAGTTTTGTTTGGGTTATGCCCCACAAAACCAATTTAAACATGGATAGCCCATGTACAATTAGCCATACATTGCGGAGGGAAAAAAAGACACTCTGGACAGCATGTCATCTTTTAAGATCTTAAATTATCCTGGTTATGTTGAACTTGCTCCATAGTACAAGCCTCAGACCTTTTTCACAGAAGGCATTCTGATATGTCATGGCAGCAACAGGTGTAATCACTAATATTAATTATAGCTGCATCTGACTGATATTCCAGGGTCCCAGTACAGTACATGCTGACACACACTTGGACTCGGAACGGAACCATGAATATTACTAGCAATGCCTGTGCTTTTCCTGCTACAAGTCACAGTGTTTGCTGTTGACCGCAGCTATTGTGGCACTAAAAACTGTTTCAGTGTACATTCCTGCTGTGTTGGACTTGTGTCTCATAACCGTTTGCAAGCCAGGAGGGTAAAATTAAAGTGGATGGTCCACAGCTAATAGTCTCTCTGGGTCGCTGTTCCCACAAAGGCCAGCACTGTCAAGGTGGTTTGCTGTTGGTCAGCAGAGTAAATTTGGTTTTCAAAGTTAACCAAAGTTGTTAGTGTGAAAATTTGTGTGTATTTACTTTGCCCCCCATGAGCAAATCCACTGATGGTAGCAATTAGATTGGAATGAATTGGTTTTACCATTTTGGATGACTGTGCAACTGACCCTGTAGGAATTTGAAGCTGGCTAAAACATTTTATTGAACTATTATCAGTTTTAAAGCTATATTAAATCTGACTGACAGTTTCTTGCACTCCAAATGGTGACATTACTGCTGGTGTTTCCTCAACCTTTCATTTGTTTCAGTATATTATCTGCTGTCTTGATCTTTCACTGTAAATGTTCTTGAAGTGACACATACACAAAATAGCACCTGTATCACAGCAGCTAGTGACAGCTATGGTGGACTAGAAACGTACAGAACATAGTGAGACTTGACACTGACTTTCAAAGTCCTATAAAGTTAAGTGAACTGGATGAAATAAAGCAGCAGCCTGGTTTCGGACATCTGCGTCTGTTCATTTATCTCAGTTCCCTCCGTGTAGTGTACTAATGTAGAATGGCTTGTGGCTTTTGTTCTATTAATTGGTGTGCTTATTTTCCTCCGAGCGCTTTTCACACTTCATTAGGCAGCAACAGACCTCAGCATACACCGTGTCTGGGGGCTTGCCCAGTTTCTCTCTACAGTAAAACAGATCGTTTCTTTTCATGTAAATATTTACATTTACATTCACAATTTTTGGGGAAAAGGAAAACCTTTAATACATTTGATGTTAGTCTGGCAGTTTGTCCAGCACTTTGATTCAAAGCAAATATATTTTGAATGATGAAGCTGCTATGAAATTTGTCATTGTCAAAAACGCCTCTTTGACCAACTGCCACAGTAAAGTATATTAAAAACTGATTCCATGTCTCATATTATATTTCTCCAGAGGATAAATCCTTGCATTTTTGGGACCCATAGCAGTAAACAGAGGCCAAAATATACACTATTTTGCCCCCTACCGTTAAAGCTCTTCAGTAAAGTTGTTGTACAGTATGTGGTTCTTTCCAGCTGCCAGGCACGAAATACAGAACTGTCCGACAATCCTCAACTCTGCAAAAATATTTACTAGACAAATACAAATGCATGTTTACAACCACAGACGCATTGAAAAAAACCCATGTGCACACAACTGCTTCTAACAAAGTTACAAACACACCCCCACAATTACTGCTTTTGGTTATGGTTGTTTTCCCTTGTGTCACAAGCACTCGCTTCACACAACTTTACTTTTAACTAGTAAACTTGAGAATGAGGATGTCAAGAATAACACACTTTTATACATAAAGCCGAGGATCACAGGGCACTGTAAATCCATCGAAGGTGGTTTACATTCAGTGATGTCAATGTAAACCACTTTTGATGGATGACACTAACGCTGGTTCAGAGGCTGATTAGAGGCCAGTTTGGTTTAAGAGAGGCAATTGTATGCAGGTTTTTTTTGTGTGTTTTGTTTTTTTTTTTCAAATGCTTGCTGTGCAAAGCGTTAAAGCAAGAGATTGAGAGTAAATTGCCCTTTAATGTCACATAGGTCACCTTTTTTAAAATCTAAATAAGCTGAGCAATGTAACTAGTCAACACATGGATGAATTACTGTGTTGACATCAAATATTTCAGTCCCACAGGCTTACTTGGCTTATCACAGCTGGACAGCAAACTCATTATTTCTACATAGGAGAAAGTGTCATGCGATACTGTATACTTTATATACTGTAATATTCTATATGTTTGAGGTGTTTATTGGACTGGACAGATTGGATCCTCTGCTTCTGACAGACATGTTGCATCAGGACAGAAGAATGTCGCTGCGTTTTGATGCAGTACTCTCTGTGGGACTAGTTGGCTGAAACTTTGCTAATAACATTAAGGGGAGCTGAGATTCTGGTGTGCAGGCTCTTCTTGCATTGCAATCTTATTTATCTTTTTGTATCTATCACGTATCTTGCTTAGCTTTTGTGGGTGTGCAAACAGCTGTGTTATTTTATGTTAGCAGGATTCATACAAGAATACGGCTTGGATTTGTCTTGGATTATACTGATAGTTTGCTTCATGATATCATCTATTTAGTTTTGCATGATTTGTTACTTGTTTGGATGGAAGCCAAGTCACTGTCAGATCTTTCCATTTAGCATTTGAGTTCGTTTGTAATTACATACATGCATAAACTCTGCTTGGACAATACATCTAGGTTTAGGCATACAGCGTCTTATGTGAAAATTTCAGTGGCCCTTGTGTCTGTCTAAAGTGTTGGAAACCACATGGAAACACACTTGACCTTTTACAGTCATTAGACGATGGAAATCATATGTAAACACAGACAAAGATCTATCAGAATAACTCACATTTATAGATTTAATGTTATTAAATAAGTCAATTTGGACATAATAGCCCAAACTGAATCGATCTAAATTACTGTAATGATGTTACATCCATTGTTGAGTAGTTAATGTAATGTGGACTCCTTCCAACAAAATGTCTGAGAAGAACAACTAAGTACGTAGTAAGCACTGTATTTGACAGTGGTATGGTTCAATGGTTACACACACACACACACACACACACACACACACACACACACACACACACACACACAATGATGTTTAATATCTACTGGAAAGACTGTTGCTGAAAGCTGGCTGTTCCCAGGACAATAAACATCTTTTAGAAGTTATAAAACTGAGGAAGAAGGGACAGAATACAGTTGTTGTTTCATGCTCCAAATACTACATGTGTGTTTTACCTCAGCAGTGGTTTCCCCTTCTTCTTTTCGCCTCCGCCGTTTCCTTTGCTTAGACCAAAAGAATGTTGTGTGTTTGTGTCTGGTGTTTTTCCCAAGACATATGAAGCCACAATCCTGTGCCCCAGTGTCACTTTAAATGCATTCAAAGTTATGGGACAAAGCAGCTTTATAACCTCTGATTTAGGTTAGTTACAGCACTTCACAGCAGTATTATTGCTCCGAAGCAGTTGTCCCAGTCAGCCTGTTGGCCTCCTTTGGTCTACTTTATTTCTGTTCGACTACACGCGTGGATGAAAGCAAGCATGGAGAAACAGGAGGAAATCCTGTTCTACTTGTTTTTTTGCTCTGGTTGTGATCATACCCACTGGAGTGGTCTGTTGAACTCATTGATCCTGATCGGAGAGGCACAAGGTTCTCTTTTTATGTCTCTGTGCTTGAATGTGTCAGTCTCACGCTGATTGACTGCAGACTCAGGCTCTTTCCTATACTGTTATTATTTCCACTACATGTGTTTTGTTATTTCACTTTGGCTTACTTCAGCTTAATTTTGGCTTGTGAGATGACAGTCGTCAGATTTGCTTCAACTATTTGTTGTACATTTGGTTTTTCTCTACAATTTGCCAGTCTACAAACCTTATACTTAAAGTCTTCAGTATTTTTTTTAAAGAGTGGGACAAAACATGGCTATGAAAACGCAAGATTCAATTCAAATCACTCACCCTCCACTGAGATGTATTTGTTTCTCTCTCTTGTTAAGTGTTTGTTGTTGTTAGTCATACTGTACATGTCCATGTAAATTAATACAGCTTTTGCATTGCATTTTAACTGATTTCCTGAACTCATGGATGGAACACGAGACAATGGACTCCTGGGCAAAGACATGTTAAAGCCCCCCCAACATATGAGCAAAAACCACAGATTGAGAGAGACACAAATCATTTTGTATCCCTCTGTGGTTATTGTGCATGTCTCTGTAGTCAGTTTTTTGTCTAGTCAAACAAGTTTGGTGTCCATTTGTGGTTGTTTGATTGAACAAAAAACGTTAAGTCACTTCATACAGAAACCCTGGTTGTGGGGCCCCCATTATCCCTTAGGGCCCTGAGCCTGTGTCTGGTAGGCCCACTCATAAAAACCCTGGCATGTAGTTAGACTCAAACACAGAGACAGGATAAAAGTTCTGAAGTTGATTGTTTATTGTGAAGTGGAAAATGAGTTATTTCAGATGAGGTGGGCCAGGTGGGGTAGTTGACAGAACCAAGGAGGGAACTGGAGCAAACTTTCTACTGAGCCAGCTCAGAATGTGGAGAGGAGCAGACTGAGCAGAGCTCTCTTGTGGTAGAAGGCTGAAGTCAGGCGATGCACTGAGCGTGGCGGCTTGATCTGGGAACCAGGGAGTGGTGAACCTGAGGCACAGGTAAAGTGGAAGCAAGAGGAGTGTAGAGCAGAATCGCGTATTTTAAACAGCTGTTTGCAAAAGGAGTACATCTGTAATTAAACACTGATCTCAAAACGGCGTTTTTGTTCATTGCTATAAATCAGGTTGCAAGACTAACGTTTGATCTAACATCAAACTGTCTCAGCCCAATTCACCAGCATATCAAACAGCTTCAAAATGCTGTTGCCATTTGAAGATAACTTTCTCTTGCATTTTCTGATCCCCTTGTGATTATCTGTTTAGACAAGATGTTTTTTCAGTCTTTCTACATTAAAAAAAAATAAAAATAAAAATCAGTAATGCAGTCTTCTAAATGTGTAGCTGTAGCTCCATATATTATGAGCTTCCATGCACACTTTCCGTAGGACCATCTGGATCTTTGCTATCCCGGCTCTCATCCATCACTGCTGCAGGGATATTGTGCACATCTATTGTTTTTTATCTTTGGGGTTCTGGAGTTTTCTTTTATTTCCATTTTATGAGCTGGATTCTATGGAAAAAGAAAACATTTCAAATCAATTGTACAGTGTACAAACCTTTAAACACAGCCTATTTAATTCACCGCAGTAGTTTGAAATTTTAGAGTTGAGAGACCAGTGCTAAAATAACTGTTACTATGATAACAAATTTTGGGCTGCTTGTTTTTTTGTTATTTTTTTTTTATTATTGTAAGTGAGTGAAGTGGGGCTCAGAGGACGTGTATGTGTGTGTATGTGTGCAAAGGGACAGGCATGCATAAGTGATCCATAGGGAGTCGGCTATAGATGTAGAGACTCCACTTTGACTGATGAAGATTAATCTACAGAGAGGGACTGGCTGGGATGGAGAGATGTTGAAGTGATATTTCACTTAAGTCGAACATTCCCATTTGTGTAGACCTGTTCCTCAGAAGGAAAATATCAGCGGTGAACAGCTAAACTGGCTGCCCTGGAGTCTTGATGTCAGCAGCACTTTTAAAAAACAAGTCTGAAAACCACATGTAAAGTATTTGAAAGAAAAAGCTGAACCAGAAAACATTGTATCATTCTGTCATGTCAGTGTGTTGATGGACGCAGCATTTTCCAAGGTAAAGGATTTCTCTTAAGCTTTTTGTAAACTGTTTAATTTGACGCCCCTTTAGCTACTTTTTTTTTGTTTTGTTTTGATAAGACCTCACTAAGACTCATAGAAAAAAAACACAAGTTTTTACGATACAACTTGAACCCCAGCAGGCTGACTTAAATATTTTGAAAGGTTGTCCAGGCAGATTTCAATATGTAGCACAGATGAGACTTTTGTTTCTCTGTCTAGACAAAAGCAGGGTGACACAGTGTGCATCCGAAGTGACATATGGTCCACACGCATTGTTGCTCTCACAGTAACTCTCCCCATACTGAAACTAATTGTTTCCTGAACAGAATAAAAGTAGAGAACAATAAAGTTGCAACATAGGATTTTCACATCTAATGTCTTTTTTTTGTATTTCTAATAGTTTCAAACTTTATACAGCCAAAAATAGAGAGAGAGCGTTGTGTTTTCCACTGTGAGGACCTGCTACAAGTGCCAGTTTGGTGTATGTAATGGTGAAAATGGAAGGAATAAATGACGGATGGAAAAAATGAGAGATCAATAAATAGGGGAGAGGAAGAAAAAGACAAGGATGATGATGGCACTTGGTAAAATATGGAGGGAAAGTGATGATGAAGGGAGTAAAAGAAGAACTCAAGGGAAATGAAGAAATGACCAGAGTCTGAGGGAGGCCTCGTGGGTAAAGAAGGAGAGTTTGGTCATTAATCTCTTATGTTCAGTTCCATGCATCCTCTGGGGAAAAAGGAAATAAAGAATTAATTCTGGGGGTGTCACAGCCTGTTAGGTGTCTGAACTGGGGCTGTCATGGACAGCATCGGTTCCAGTCACAGTAATAAAACTCATTACTCATTAGATAGTGTCATTACACCAAAATCTCACAGGACAAATAGTCCATGCACAAGCTCAAACACTGCATGACCCACTTTCAGCAGTACTATATATTATTTATCTTTCAGTATTCAGACCAGCATCATTTATCACTCACTGACCCCCCTGATGTTCCACATAACCACAGAAACCTCGTCCTCCTTCATGCTGAAGGTCTGAATGTGCTTGGTCTTCCAGGCTTCTCTCATGAAAACCACAGAGGAATTCCCTGCTACAGCTTGAAATGAGACTTAATTAAAATGGTGTGGAAAATGTTTACATCCACCTCATACACTCAACTTTTCTTTGAAAGAAAACAGAGCTCTGAAAGGGATTTATCCAAATTTATTCATGCAACAGGGTAACACTCTTTTTTTGATCCAAATGTAGCCGAAGGACCTTCTCCCTCCTTGCCACTACATGGCACTGTGCCAGCTTTTGCCACACGGAGTTGTGGTAGGAACTTTGCGCCCCTACACACACACACACACACACACACACACACACACACACACACACACACACAGGTGTTCCCATACCTCGGTTACTCCTCCTGGCAGCCGTCGAAGCACTTGTGTCCACGTGATTCATGTGCGTAATGAGCGCATGTTTAATACGGGTTTTTTGTGCGTAGCGCGCCTGACTGCTGGCGCTGTGGAGGACGAATTGCGCCGCTGGAATATCTTCCGGGTGCATTCGCGTGTCCGTTTGGTAGGTCGCTGTTGTCCGCCTGCCCTTTGCATGTCTGTGACTTGGCTTCAGGTCAGCTAGTAATACATATTTTGTGCTGCAGTGTGGACGAGGCGCGGCCTTTGAGGCCCAAACCCTCTAATCCTCCGAGTAGCTGCGCCGTATGCCCAGGCGACTGTGGTATATATGGTTCCGGTTATTCTTTAAAGGAATAATCCAACTACTATCTATTATGTGCCCTCTCTTGTAGAGTCCTGGCGATCGCTTAGCCTGCCACTGGCTACTACTCCCTGCCGTTTTGTTTTATTCTGCTGTTTTGTTGTTCTGTTCTTATTTTCTTCTGTTTTGCTGTTTTGTTTTCTTCTGTTGTACTGTTCTTTTGTTCTTTTGGTCCTTGGAGTGTGCTGTTTTGTGTAGACTGTTGCTCTTTTGCACACTGCCGTAATTTTGCGCTGCCCTGCTCTGCGCTGTGCTGGTTATTGAAAAGTCCTGAGCGGGTCTACTCTACAGACACCTTCACAATAATTTAAATCATTCTTTTCTTTTTCTTACATTATTTTTCTTGAGTTATTGAGGTTGTAGTTATTTGTTTTTGTATTTATTCATGTTGATTGTTGTAGCACTTGGTCTGTTTTTAATTTTCTTTTTTTCTTGAACAGGTGCTGAGGGCCTGAGGCGGCAGTCGATCCCTGATGGCGATGTTTTCTCCACGATTCCTTTTTTGTTGGTGTGCGGTGTCACGGGTGGTTCGTTTTATGGACCCTTCCCTTTTCAGTTTTCCTGCCGCTGTGGTAAGCCCTACGTTCTTTGTAACGTTTCAATTCTTCAGTTTTGGTAATTATTTTTTGTTAAGTAAAATTCTTGTTTTTTTTAAAACCTTCAACCCTGTCTCTTGCCCAGTGGTATTAAAGAACTTGTGCTATATATTAAACCTTACACTTAGCTTAGTAATTTCCTGGGGTGAAATTCCCCAGGTGGCGTTGTCGCAACATCTCTTTCGTTAATACTTATCTCCTGAAGAAGATGCCAATACTTTCTACTTAATGATCAGTGTTCTGAAGTCTGGAATCAATTTGATTTTTTTTAACAATGAGCTTAATCTCAAATTACAGCAGTGCAGAAAATGGGAGAACATACTCACACTGTACACCATACACCATATGAGCTTCCTCTTCATAATGAGATTTCTCTTTCGTCAATTGTTCCCAAATGTTGGACTTCCATATCAATAACGTGTGTATTAATAGAAAGAGACTGATTATTGTTGCTTTTGCCATGAAAAACACATCCTGATTGCCAATAAAATGGGCTGCTGGACAGAATTTTGTTCCCTTTATTTTATGACAACCTCAAGGTGATAAAGAAATCCCGAATATGATTAATATTTATTTCAACAAATCCAAACACTCAAATTTTTAGTGTTGCTGAGCCCTCTTAAGGAAAAATCATAATATAGGACAAATTATGTCTAAATGTGCATTCTAAAAGTTAGCCTTCTTCTTCTATTATAATATTGAGGCCCATTGGGTGTAAGTATTGCAAAAGCCCGCTCTTCTGCAACTACATGATATATCTTCAACAATGACTGTGTATTCTTTATTAGATATGATAAACTCTGCATACTCAGACACGTGACAATACATCTGTGAGAGAAAACACAGATGAGTTGTTGCACATTTGTAACGGGCCAAATGTAAAACTAAATGTCGATAGTTTAAGATAATTTATCTCAGAGCAAGAACTGGAAATGTCACAAAAGAAGTCAAAGCTGATGGGACACTCATTTGCTGGCTTATATTAATGGATTTAGACAGAAATCCAATTTTTTTTTTCTTAAATACTTTTATCTTGTTTCTTTTTATCTGGTAACGGGAAACCACACCAAACCTCTTGACTGTAAACCAGCTGAAAGTAGTCCAGGTTTTTGAGTCAGGCCACAAAGTTAGGAGGGGAAAAAAATCAGTGAAAACTGTCTCATTCTTTTAGGATGGAATCATTTTTTCCCCTTGGAAATCTTTAGAATTCTTTCACATGGATTCATAATTTCAGGTGTCAGGTACATGCAGTGGAGGAGCCATATAACGCAGTAGACGAAAAATGTTATCATAGCTAGATGGGGATAAGCTTCTGAGAATCAGGACTGAGTGAAAATGTGCTAACATGCATAAAGTAAGGACTAGGGAGGGGACACTTTTATGATGTGTTGCCTTTGACAGTGTGTATAGATGGGTTATCAAACATGCAACGTGTTGCAATTAAAGATTGTTAAAAGCTCCAACCTTGTCACTGTTAGTAATGATGAACCTGTTTTCAGATTTGATTACTGGTGGGAGCAGTATGGAAGACTTGATCTGTAAGAATCTTCCTCAGAATGCTGTTCCATTTGAGAAGAAAAGTACATAAACTTCTGGAAAGTTGTCTGGTTTGGTTTGCTTAGAAATCAGTTGAGACAGGTTTTATTCAAGACAAAAGTATTTCAACTTGTCTGTTTTTGAGGGTTTGAGGTTGATACTTTAAAGCAATACAGATGACTGTTAGTCCAAGAGCCAGACTGTGTGTATTTACCCTTCTGATCCTGACCATCATTTAAGAAACGATGATTCATCCATGGCGTCACCTCCTTTGCACTTGCGTCTACCAAATAAATGATCCACTTGGCTTTTTTTGAGTTATCAGTGTATTCAGGACTCGGCCTGTCATCAAGAACTGCAGCTGATGATATTTGTCCTATAATTTCCTGGCATTAGCGGGATCCTTTTCAATCAACAAATAAAAGAACATTATCTAGCCCATAAGCAGATGTTTGTTGCGAGGCAGAGGAGAACATGTGTTTTCCTGCTGTGTTGCTGTTGGAGTCATCCTTTAGGTATTAGAAACCAATGGAGCGAGAGACAAAGAGGTGCTGTATATACCCACGGCGGAATAAACAACTGAGAGGCAGACAAAGCACCAGGTCATGTAAAGGTGGAAGTAAATCGTACACCAACACACACATACATGCCAAATGTTAATTGAATGTTGCTGGGAAATCTGGTGAATAACTCACATACTGCTTGTTGTTTACTGTCACGCTCACTCACAGTTCACTTCCCGTTCTTTTCCTGTTTAGGACTGCTAAAGCTGGATTTGATCCTTTGCCAGATTGCCTTGATTATGTCAGTGGTAATGGCCAGGCTGAAAGAACCGGCCGTGTGTTTGTGTGTGTGTGTGTGTGTGTGTGTGTGTGTGTGTGTGTGTGTGTGTGTGTGTGTGTGTGTCAGTCTGTCATAGTCTACTTTTGGGGAAAATTTTCAGACCAAAGACCAGTTAATTAGGGACAGCTTGTCCAGTTGGTCACAAAAGCTTTGTCCCTAAAAGAAAGCTGAGTTTTCTGGTTAAGGGTTAGGGTAAGTCTCCAGGAAATTAATGCAAGTCTATGTAATGTCCCAACAAGTGATCTCAATCTGTGTGTGTGTGTGTGTGTGTGTGTGTGTGTGTGTGTGTGTGTGTGTGTGTGTGTGTGTGTGTATATATATATATATGATAGCTGGAACAGCTATACTCTGTAACAGAGCAGGCACCTCTGGAACTGCCCACCTGAGACCAAACCTTTTCTAACACACTTGCCAAAATGGTTAATGTTGGAAAAAGCTGGATCTCTCCCTCACTCTCATACAATTTAGTGACGCTTTATTGGCATGAACATTTGATCAAAAACACTTTGACAAAGAACAGACATAAAGACTGACTGCATTGCATAAATGAACAAATACTACACAGAAATACACAAAATGTATCACAATGTGTATATCACAGTTTACAAAAGTAAATAAGAAAATACAAATAAAGTCTTTCAGCCTGTTTATTTCCCAGACTTCTCTCTTTCCTCCCGTTTTATTCTATGACTTTGTCTCTTGTGCAGTTTCTATCCCACACATAGTGATTTAATCAACTTCCCTGTACTTTTCTCTCTCCAGCCATACACTGCTGCAATGTGGAGAAGTTACCTGGGGAAGTTAATTGATTCCCCAGGTAAGACGGGTGAAATGTGCCTATGTGTGTTTGTGTCACAGGAAGTGATGACTCCTTTAACTGTTTTCCTATTTCCTTCCTAAAGGTGTGGTCACACCTTGACCTGCAGGATGTCATGCTGCTTACTAGCACCCATGTAGTCTGACTGAAGCATTATCAGCAGTAGGCAAAGCTTCCTACTCTGTGTTTATACGTATACGTGTGTGTGTGTGAGTGTATGTGTGGATGTTGTATGTCTGTATAGGCTGTTTGTTGACTTATGCTGCTCATTGTTTCTTGAGCTTCTACATTTATCCTGTTTTATGAGATTACAATCTTTTTCATCCAGAACTAGAGTGTAAACAGTCAAAGCACTGGTGTAAAACCTAGAGCCTTCACTTCCCACAATGCAACTTGATCACCAACAGTTCAGTCAGAGATTTGAGTGTGTCTTGCTTGTAGTGTATACTCAAGCTGAGATGAGAAGCAGGCTAGAGAGGCCTGGTAAGATCACTTTTTTCTAATTCCACATCACCAACTCTTTTTTCATTTTCAACCATGTCGTCCTTAGCCCTAAAATCGGTGCCTCAAGTGATATCTCTTGAGGTGACATCAGTCACGTGCCCTGCACCAACCATGACCACGACTCAGTAGTTTTATGTATGATGTATGAACTCTCCACCTAATCCCAGGTTTCCAACATAAAGAGGTGATTAAATGAGGTGTGATTCAGGGACACAGCAGCCCCTTCACTGGAATAGATGATTAAATTACCTGATTTTGCTCAGGGGACATTTCATTTTGGCAGAACATTTTCATTATTACTGTGGTGCACATTCCTCTTAACAGAGCTCAATAGCAGCCTGATATTCAAACTGCCAGCTTTCTACAATATATGTGCTGACACCTGACATAACAGAGACAGTGAGGCGCTGGTATTAGATGTGCCAATTCATTACACTCTGTCTTTGTAATACATCTCTAATGTAATCACTTGACCACTGGTACTTGAGGTAATAATTGGAGATAATTTATGGTATTTTTATATCCGAGTAGGTTAAATTATCCCATACTATTGGCTGTCACTTTTTTTCTTATCCCTAAGTTAGCTCTTTCTTTCTGTGTTCTTCTATTTTTCTTTTTCTATTTAGTTTTGTCCCCTTTTTTTATACTTTTTGTTTGTCTATTCCTTCTCTTCTTCAAGGTGTTTGTTTTCTGTTGAAACAGGAGAGTGGTAGGCTTCCATCACTGCAAATCTAGAAGTGTTCAGAGGCGTGTGTGTGTGTGGGTGTTTGAATGAGTGACTATGGTTCGTTAGTGGGAGCCCTGTCTCCTTTGTGTCAACAGGCTTTCTAACTTGCTAAGGTTAATCACCGAGGTAATTACTGTTAATTAGGCTCATCAATCATTAGACCTGTCAGTTTGTTTCACAGCCTGGTAGCGAATGTGTGCACACGTGTGTTTGCTGTGTATAAATAGTTGAAAGACATGCAAGATTTAGTTTATCTTGTGTCAAAAATGTGGTTGAAAATTATTTTGTTTTCAAAAGAGTAATCAACGAAGACCAAACTAAATGAGACGTTTTCAGTGGCTCAGCTCTGTGTGATATTCCACCACCTCACTAAAAATTAAGACTACACACTTACATGCCAAACAAGCAACTTTCTGAAAATATTTAATTGTTGACTGTATGGAATTACTTGCATGAAAAACTTAACTTTTTGTTTTTTAAATGGCAGCTTTAATGCGACTTGACTTTGTTTCCCTGACATATAACACAAGAAGTCAACTGGGGGAATATAATCCGTCTATTTATTCAGAAAAGATCTACATACACTAGAGTTCAATGAGTTAAAACATTTCATAATACCGGTGGCATGGTAGCTGCTATGTTTTCTAATGCTTCATTTAAACTGCTTACATTTACCATACAATGTGTTTATTGTACAAGACAGTGATTCAGTCACAGGGATACACATTCTCCTGCTTCTCATTTAAAACCCAACATAAACAATCCAGCATGCAGTGAAAGAATAGTGTTTATTCATGCAGCAGATGCAGCTTAAGCCTGTCTGCAGCTTAGAGTCCAAACATGCTCTCTTATTGCATGAGCAGCTGATGTATGGTCTCAAAGTTTAAGAGAGATTGAAAATAAAGTCAGTATCTTTGTTTTATGTCATCACTTCCTTTTTCTCCAGTCACGTTGCATGTTATCTACTGACATGGTTGTGCCACAGAGAAAATCTGATCTTGATGTAAATCTTTAAATGCATGAACGCAGCACTCACAGATCCCTCTCTGTAAACTGAAATATTTGAAAAATGATGCCAAAGGACTGAATGTTCACATCTCTGTGAACACACAACACCCTTTGATAAAATGGCATCTTGGTCATATATAATGCCACATAAACGAAGCACATCTCAATCAGTGTTCAGAATTTTACAACGTCTCTGAGCTGGGTCTTATAATTCCATTGGTGGAATTACTTCTTGGTAAAAATGGCATCTTTGTAATCTAAATTCTTTTAGGAGCTCACCATGAAGTAGTGAATGTGATTGGCTCCATATATGTCCATGTTTAACTTTGTACTGAATGGCATGGGAATGACTTGAAAAAGTCCTCTGTATTCTCATTTACTGGTGCGACAAATTGAATATAAACATGCTGGTGTATATAAGGGGCATTAGTGTGTGTTTGTGTGTGTGTGTGCGTGCTTGGGTCTCAGTGGTATCATGTTTCATGCAGAGGCCACTGTGTGCCAGTTTCATTCACCCTGTAATGATACACTCAACTATATATGGAATGATGTTTGCTTTACTAAAGAAAGGCATAGAAGCACCTGCATGGCACACACACACACACAAATACATACCAAAATAAGGACACACAAAGAGAGAGATACAGTACAGTGAAGGGACCCTAACTGATTTAGTGCCATGTATAGCCCCGTGTAATACAAAATCACAGCCAGAATAAGTAAACTGTTCATGTTACAAGATATTTTTGTCTGTAATGTTGATGGTGTTGCAAAAACGAAAACATGATAGTGATTGTAATCAAAATGTACAAAAAGTCACAGTGTGTGTCCACTGCCTTTATCTTTCCCTTTCCCAGGTGTCCTATGGTCTTCTCTTTGGACATGCTCATCCCCCACGTCAAAGACTCTCCAACTACAGTCAAAGCACATCTTATTTTTAGCAATAATAGAATCTAACCTGTTTCAAAATGGTTTTAGAGTCAGGGACAGCTTACCATGGGGTAAGCTTTTGACACCTCTCAAAAGTGGATGAGTGGATGGACACAAAGGAGCAGGGATGTTTTTGTCTCCCATCTCAAACATTTGTATGAAACAGGTAAAATGTATGTAGTCAGAGCTAAGCCTAAACTAAAATCAACTCTAAAACCAAGTCTTAACCATCAAACAGCCCTTTTAAAGAAGCAAGTCCTCAAATGTCTTTATTTTTCAAAACTGTTCTCACTCTCAAGGTCTAAAACTAAGTCCTCAGAAAGTTAGTACAAGAACATACACACACACTCACACACACACACACACACGTATACATACAGAGAATGGCAAGTGGTACCCAGTAAAACCAGCATACGGAAATGAACCCTCAATTGGTACCCCACGGACCACTGCAGACCCATTTTAACACACATGTAAAATATTGAAGGCCATTGAAAACACTGGGGAACTAATGGGTTGCCAGTTTGAGTAATATGGACCCAATTTAATTTCCTATGTGTTTATGGCTGGTGACCACATACTGCATTCGTGTGTGTGTGTGAGAGTGTGTGTTTGTGAGTGTGTGTCATTGAATACTTAAACATATGTGAATGTTTTTCATGTCTAAAGGAATGCAAGTGGTCTCACTTGTGTGTGTGTGTGTGTGTGTGTATTTTATGTCTTGTGCTGCTGTGTGGATCTGTGTTCCCAGCGCTGACAGGCAGGTCATGATGATATTAGTATGAAGAATGTGGGTCTTTATGTCAAAGATGGAGACACTGATATACAGATGGAACAAGGCGAGTGGTCAGGGAGAGTAAAAAAAAAAAAAAAAAACGGGGGTGGGGGCCTGGGACGCCATTAATACAGGCATCAACCTACATCAAAATAGCTGTACCGTATGTCCTTTTACTGCAAGGAATTTGCATTTCTTCTCTTTCTGTTCCTTAAAACACTTTTGTTCATTGTCTTGCATTCACAATATATTGTTTGTTTTTGTTCTCCAACAATCAAACCCTGTGCAGTTTTGTGTGGTTTAGGAGGGGATGAGAGAAACTCTTTTCATTTATCATACCTCTTTTATGCGAGCTTATGTCATCTGTCAAATGAGCCATTGGAAATCGTTGGCCAAACCAAATGTGTGTGTTTACTTTTGACACAATTGTGTGAATATCTTCGTCAGAAGTAATGACTGGTCCTCAGGAGATGAATCAATTTTTAAATGGGAACAAATTATCTATGGAAAGATTTCTGTCTTTTTCATTGACATCTGCTTCCAAGCACTAGTAGATTTTTGTATCAAATCATTAATTTTATGCCTGTGTTTCAGATAATAATTCATTATTTTTCCAGGTAAAACAAACAACAAAACACCAGTTTATTGAGTTCCACAGAGTTATGATGAAATAGTGTCATCTGCATGGTGGTGGTGTTTTTTATCATTTGTTTGTTTTGTTCTAGGTTGTACATCACCTAGTTTAGTGAGAGTGAAAACAGGTGTTCATCATTAGGTTTTCTAAGCAGTGAGTGGGTGCTGTCAAAATAAAGAAGGATAAAGCTGGTCTGTATTAGATGGCCATAAATTAAAGTACTGCACTTTGATGTCATCAATAACAAGGGAATTCTTATTTTGTCTTCTTTATTGTTGTATATTCTCTGTAAGGTTTCAGAGATGGTAAAAGGCTGGTCTCTGGCCTCTGCTGTCACAGGAGAGTAACCGGCAGCTTTTTTGGGCATTCTTTGGCTGTAAGTTGAGTTTATCTTTTCCTTCTGTTTCATCAACATTGTACCAAACAACTACCAACTGCCTTTTACAGAGACTGTGTTACAAATGTCATTGAAAAGAAGCGCTACTTTACTTTCTCATGGGTCATAAACCGTACACCATTGCATGACTGCCCCCATGTGGTCAAAATAGAGACAACATAATTATTGAACCACTCTGGTATTTGTTTCAATGGCCATTCTTTCATTCACTCATCATACTGACAAAAGGGAAAGCACATAAACATTGTCATGAGCATCTTTAGCCTTTAGAAATGCTGTAATACTGTCATGAATGAGTGATTCATTATTATTAAACATTAAGTTATAATATGCTGTTAGGATTTTTTTTTCCTAACTCCCCCTCCCTCTTATGTTAGATAACGCATCAGGAATTTCATTTTTAAGTAACTGCATATTTTTATTGTGTTAATCAAAAACAATCTGACATGACATTTCACAAAGACCTCTGGGAGTATTACAGTGCACCATGTTAACTTTGGCCTTCGACCTTTGAACTTTCACCAACAGACCGCTCTACACATGCACGCCACAGTTTTTTTTGCCATTATATACAGAGCTCTGCTTTCCCCCAAAACTCTCTCTCACACACACGCATAAACCACAAGCACACATTTCTCTCACTCACACGCACACACACAAGCCTCTCCTGGTGAGCTGTCATACAGGGGTGCGTCACATGGCATGGGATACAACAAGGGTGTTGCTTGGAGGGCTGCGTGAACAACAAAGACACCAATTGGACACTGTTTTCAGGAAGAGATTCCCCATAGGCCGTAATGTACAAAAAATGTTGAGGATGAGTCCTTTTTCAGCAGAACATGAACGATACAGATGCAAATCTACATTTATAAGAAAAATAAAAATCCACCACAACATATCAGCTTATCTTTGCACATAAATACATAGGAATAATAATAATATTCAACATTGTGCTTTCTTTCTCTTGCTCTTTCTCACCACCACACCATTGTCAAACGCTTTAGCCACTAACATTGGTCATGCAATTTCAAAAGAGCACAAAACAACAGCTGGCTTAAAAGGGAGACTCGGTCAAGTCTGACATCACTACCAATGTAAATAATGTTTTATTAAAGGAAAAAGAAGTACACGACTAATAACTTTACTCTTCATTTAGTGAATTAGTAGCCTAAACTCCATAATTCTGCAGTGTAAATGCAGGTACTGGTGCATGCATGGACCAACAACATTTTTTTTTTATGTCTTCTTTTTGCATTAAATCATCTTTTCCTGAATGTGGCGTCAAAATGCAGAGTGTCCCTTTTACAGGCGTCGGCCAGTTGAGTTCAGTTCGGTTTAAAGAGTTAATTACATCTCTATAAAGAAGGTATATAAATAACAACGACAATGATTCCATACATCTAAAATCCACTCACAGACCTAGTTTGTGCTGCCTCCTATTATCAGGACCTGGTTTCCAAAAGAACCTTATCTTTAATCCAAGGGTCATTTTGGCACACAGTTCTTTGTGTGAATTAATGGACACGCCAAAGCCAAATTTAGAAGCAAGAATACTGCTACAAAAATACATTTTTGTCTGAGTATACTGGAAATCTTTTAAAGCCATTATGATTTTTGAGACATTTATGGCAGCAGCACAAATTAGACCCTATATCCATCCTAAAAATCATATTGAGATTTCATGAATGCAAAACATAAACGCACGTTTTATCTTACAAGGCCAGTTGCTTTCTTTCATGTTGATAGACTATGATATAATAAAGTATGGTACCACAGGTAGGCTCCTCATCTGAGCCTGTACACACAATGGACACTTGGGGACAGGCTACACACACCATGTTAGCACAGACAACCAACAAACAAGGTTTCTTTACAGATAATACACAGAGAGATTGGACTAAAGACAGAGAGAAGGAAGACCTTATTATACTAATTGTACATCAGGAAGAGATGACATTGTTAAGCAGCAAAAGTCAGTGATATTAATGACTGTAACACTACATTGAGAAGTGACCACAACAGTGTATGAAGTCAGATGGAAGTTTTTTTTTTGTTTGTTTTTTGTTTTTTTGCCAACAGAAATGCATCGTGGGTAGCTCAGAAGAACAGCGTTCTGTACGTTTTTCTGTGCTGAATGAGGAGTCAGCGATTCCGTCATTTCATAATATTTGCATATATGTATTTATCATAAACAACATATGCAAGAACAGTGTAAAAGAGCAAGGAGTAGACGTACCACTTAGAATACAAAGGAAAAAAAAAATCATTGTTTCACTCATAAATATCATGCTAATATATATACTGTACTGTAGCCCAGAAACCTGGGTTGTCATACTTGGAGTCCACTAAGATCTTTCCTCTACCCACCTAAACCACCGTGATCATGATTTCTCCTTAATGTTAATGCATGAAACGTTGAACACAGTCCAATAAAACCAATAAATAGTGAATTTTATAGTGAGGTTTTGGATAGTGTAAAATCTGTTACTCAATATGCACTTTCAAGGCTAATTATAATATAAATGTATATTGAAGATGCCACGTAAAATCTAATTGAAACTTGCTCAGATGTAATCCAGGTCTTACATGGACTTTTATTTGCCTTTAGAGATTGACTCCTTTGTGCTCCAGCTTTGTCTTTGAACTGTAAACATCTCGTCTTTCTCTCACATTGTGGAATGCCAGTAGTTTTTCCACCGCTCATTCTCTAGTGGTTTGGACCAGTAAAGCAATATAATCATATCTGGCCAGATATGACTGCTCTCTAACCATAACTGCATTGTATTGTGTGATTTATTTTGCTGCAACATGCCTCAGTGTACCGAAGGAAACCACTAAGAAACCTACTATATAGTATAACCAGTTCTGCATCACACTGATCTGTTCCACAGGCTGCCCCACGTCGCTGGCATCGCAACCTCATCTGTGACTGCATTATGTAATATGCACACAAAACCATGTGGAAAGTGAGGTTAATGGAAATATGTGCACCGAGAGCACCACAGGAAGTTGATCAATTCATTCATCTGTTTATGTAGAAATATTGTTTTAAAAAGTGTTTGTCTGCATGTTTGTGAAATTGCACACAATGGTTAAGCGTGTTTCCAGTTACGTTGTAGTATATTCCAGTTGTCACGTTTCTCCATTCTTTCCGATTGTGTATAACACTGAAATCCATCATCTACACTGCTATTAAATCTTCAGGTAAGAAAAGCCATGAGGAGACTTCATCTGAAACTTTGGGGCTGTTTTTGTTCCAAGTGGTGTAGCCCAGAGTGTAGGTGTTCGTACTGTGACCTGATATCCACACATATAAGTGCTGCTGGCATGTAGAGACAAACTTTTTAAGATGTGCTCATCCTGTGCTGTGAAGCCACCTTCCATATACAGACTGTGGCAAAGGGAATGACAGGTGAGTAAGTTTATTGCCCACAGATAAAAATGGGTTTACTCCCACGTACCTGCTTCAACACTCAACTATGCTAGGGAACAGTGTAAAGGGATCGTGCAGAATCAATCAGTAAGGCAGCACATGCAGGGGCTGGTCAGTGGGACGAGGACTCAGGGATTGGGGTACCATGTAGTGGGGGCTTCCATAGATAAATATACAGAATAGAGGAGGTGCTGTGTGTGCGTGTGTGTGTGTTTATGTGCATGTGTTTATCTGTATGTGTGAACACCTCCAGGAGTTCTTGGTCTCTCAGTCTCTTTCTGTCATTCTCCTCCTTTCTCCCTGTATCAGTCATTCATTTCTCACTCCATTTCTTGCTCTGTGTTGTTACTCCCCTGCGCTGCGCGGTGCCCGTGGGTTTGGTTTCCCATCATGGGTCCGGCGGTTTCTCCCCTTCCTTATCTCCTGAAGATGCTTCCACTTCTTGTTAGCTGGGCGGGCGGCAGGGTCTAGAGGCAGGACGTCCTTCCCCGGAGCAGGAAAGATCTTATCCACCTGGTCACTGCCGGCGTTCTTGCGTGCCCAAACTTGCTCACAAATCTGGTCAATGGTGTTCAGATTAGGGTGGTCCACCAGCTGCATGAAGTCCCGGTACCAAAGCTTTTGATTGGTCATTGGGGGCCCACCTCCACTACGGGGGTCTAATCGGAGAGGGGCATCGGAGGGTAGATTGGAGGCTGAAGAGGACGTTGAGGGTACAACTTCCAAAGTGATGCCTAGTAAAGTTTGGGTGAAGCTGTGCTCCATGGCGTGGCACTGGTAGATGCCGATATCTCTCTTCAGGACACGACGAATCAAAAGGCCTCTCTCCGTCTGGAGGATGCGGTCATCTAGACGCACCTAGAAAACATGAATGCGCTGATAAATCAGTCTGGATAAAATTTATAGATTCATGACTAATAATGGACCATAGACCCTTAATGTTTGTTTTTTTTTTTTTTCCAGCATCACAACTTTACATTAACTGCACGTGATGTGAGAGTGGCTTTCCAAAGTGTGTTGTAACTTCTCTTCTCTCTCACGTCCCTCTCACCTCCTCTCGTGGGTTCTGTGGATGTTTCTGGAAGGTCCAGGTGACTCTGGCCTGAAGGGATTTGGGGATACACTCCAAGAAACTGCTGCTTCCCTCAACTCCATACAGCTTCCTCTCTGCCACGCGGTGCTTATGGTGGTCTGTAGGGGGCAGCAGAGACAAAGACATTATGGGTCTGCTGTTACTTGGAACTTGGGCTCACAGGACCAAGCCAGAATGGAAAGGACAAAAAAAAAAAAAAAAAAAAACAGAAAAGGACAGAACAAGATAGGAAAGGACAGAACAATGAAGAAAGGTCAGGAGAGAAAAGTTTAAAAGACCGGACAAGGCAAGAACAGACACGAAAGACCAAGGAGAATACAAAGAGAGTTGTGAGGGACAGAAACAAATTAAGTTGCTGAGAACTCCGATCTTACTTTGAAACACGTCCATAATCTATAAAGACTAAATTATTAAAATAGTTTCTAGGTCTTGTGAGCAAATTTATTTATGTATTGGCATCACAAGAAAAATATGTGACCCATGTTATTTGTTAGCACCATAGAGTCTTAGTCAACACAGTAAGGATAGGGTACTGATAGGAATACTCACACATAATCACAGCATCCTGCTGTACAGCATGTGCGACTGTGTCAGAATTTAATGGATTTGATTTGAAAATTTGTTCACATTTAATGTGTAAAAGAAAACAAGGACTTTTATTATGATGGCAGCTGTCTGTCACTACAAATCATCATTACTTATACTGACAACACAAAGACAAAGACACAGTGTCTGTATCTCAGTCTTATTCATTAGAGGGAGTAAGTATGTTCAAATTTCTAAAAGGTTTAAAAGTGAAAAATTTGACCTACTATACCTCAAAACCAAAACTGGATCAAATTAAGATTATTTAATCAAACCACCATCTTAACACAGATTATTGGGGAAACAATGGTGAGTAAACTGCCAACCAGACTCCTGATCAGCTCTTTGGGGCAATGCTACTCTCATCAGAGACAATTACTCTGACCTTCATTAGTTTTACACAACTCGGCCTTGCATGCCACATGATGTAATTGTATTACCCAGGAGCTCCTTCAGTTTGAGCGATTAGCCCGATTCAGTTATGTGGCAGAAAGACAGATAGTGACAGAATGCCGCTATTGTGGTCTCGGAGGACAGAGGTCACCAGAGGTGAAGGGAGGAAGGATTTGGGAATTTTTGGCACAGGACAATGAGATGTCAGATGCCAAGAGTCTCTGTGATTCGGAGTAGGAGCAGATTGAGGCTTTGTTCTTATTTAGGGCACATACCTCTGCAGCAGTGCAACAATGATCAGTCAGCAAACTAGAACAAGGGAACGATCAAAGCTTCCCGGGCTTTTATGGTCTAATTCAAAGAATAGCCAATAGACCGACAATAGATTTCCTGATGCATCTAAAAAATGCGAAAATGTATTCATGGAAAAATCTTAGTTTATCATTTGTTTATTCCACACAATACTGTTGCTGCTGGGGGAAATGTAAAACATATCACTTCCAGTTTAATGCCTGGCAAGAACACACATTACATAAAAATGACAAAGATTTGGAGAAAGAGATTTGGCATCTAAAACACTTGTAAATGTCAGAAAATATTTAGATAATGATAATGGATTTATGATGCATAATTAAGCTATAACTGGATAACATGGCAGTTATCATCATATAAATGTGCAGTGAATCTTACCTCCAGAGCAGAGAGTGTTGGGGTCTCCATTCCTCACATCCTGCCGACGGAAACGTCTGTAAAATGATGTTAAAAAGAAGTTTCAGTCTACTTTAGGAATTTGTTAATTGATGCAAGTCTTGTCATTGTTTTTTGTTTTTTGTTTTTTTCTCAAAGCAATGAATGGTCATCTTGTGCGTGTCATCAATGTTCATATCACAGACCTCTTGGTGTTTGGCAGGTAGCGAGTACAGGATGTTCCATCCCAGGCGCAGTACGGGTCTCTAGCCAGGCAGCACTCAGCACAGGCCTTCCCATACACACTGCAGCGATGAAGGGGAACTTGGGCAATGCCTGTGTCAGAGCCGACATATAGCTGTTGCTGTGAAGAGACAGAGGTTGGAGGGACAAGTTTTAAAAGAGTTTCAGGACTGTACCCACATCAAATTCAGTTAAAATCCAACCAATCTTCCTGTACATGTGATATTTTTTGCAAGTATAAACTACAAAATGTATTAGTGCACAAAGTATACAAAAAGTATAACAGCCTTACCCGTTTTGAGGAGATCTGCATGTTGATGATAGATGATGCATCCTGAGGAGCAGAGGAGATACAGTAAATGAATTACCCATCAGTTACCCATCAGGCAAGAATTGACATGTTTTCCCACAGATGTACAGTGCAGTACAACAGTGCTTATATCTACAAAAAAGCTGTATTATAGGTTTCTTACTTTGAAGACCTCCAGCTCTTCCAGCAGAAGTTCCAACATATTGTTCCAGCTCTCCTTGGGGACATTGATCACCTTTAGCACTGACCCTTTGTCTGAAATAATAGATGCAAAGTTTTTTAATATGTTGTTTCATTATTTTCATGTTTAAATGTTAAAGAGCTAGCTCTGAAAACAGTTCATTCACCTGTGCCAATAAACATGACATCATACTGTCCATCAGCAGCACTGACTCTGTCCACAGCGATCTGTGTGAAGCTGTAGTCCACGTTAGTTCTGACGAAGACAGGCCGCCGGCTCATCGGGTAGACCGGATTATACATCAGAGGGTGGTGACGCGCAAACTGGATCACATCATCTGGGAAACCCTTAGTGGACTCAAAGCTGCCGAATGTCTTGCTGGGACACTAAAGGAAGGCAGTAAATTAAAGTTTAATTCATAAAGTTCTTGTTTATTCATACTTGAAATTAAATACAAGTCTTATCTAATAGAAATATTAAGAGATGCAGCACAAAAAATACTTGCAAATAGCTGTTGCTTGTCCTTGTGAATGCGTGAACATGCATGCTTTATGTTTTTAAAAGAATTCAGCTGCTGTACAGCAGTTCAAAGAACTTTAATAATCCAGCCAATCCTCTTCCACTGTAAAGGATTTGTTGTAGTTCTTCAGAACAGGACTGACTTTGAGACTCAGAGCCATGTTTGTACTCAAATATTCCATAATGACTCATATTTGATGAATACATTTGTTTTGCATTCGGGCACATAAGCTGGAATAAAACGTCTGACTTGTCAACATTTCAGTTGGCCCGAAGTACACAAAGCCACAGTCCAGCAGGCCACAGAGAGGTGATTATAGCGTGATGGGTCACAGGGACGTGAGGGAGATTTTCTCCAGGTCATAGTCCAGCTTCCCTCTCTAATTAAAATTCCAGGCCTGGACTTTCATTCCAGCAAACTACATTTTTACAAAAATATTCTTTGAGGTTTAATCATAATATTTTCCTTTCGTTCTATTTTACAGCATTCTGATGTATTTGTGGTTTTTAATCCTACACTGACTCCGCTGTGTAGGCATTTTTGCATAATTCTCTTGTAAGCATGATTGTTTTCTTTTAATTTGATTTGTTCTGCTAATTTTACAACCCAGTGAGGTGATGATGGCGTGAGAGAGGGTTTACTCTAGGCTAAATACAATTACTATTCTGCAGTCATACAATGGCGATTGTTCTGCTGTGGCAGTAACAGCTGAAGCTCTGCATAACAAATCCTGCTGACGCTACGCTTGTGTGCTTAGCAGAATGTATGAGCCCTAATAAGCACATATCGATTGGGAGGACTGTGGAGTGCTTTCGGATGAAATGAGGCCTAATAGAGAGCAGTGCAAGTGTATGAAGTGCTACAAGGATATATCACAAAGATATTACATGATATTAATGTATTCGTATTGCTACAACTTTGTATTTTTTACAGTGTACAGAGTGTGGCCCCAGCTGAGCGGTGAATATGAAGTGGGAAGGGAAACAAGGGGTAAAAAAGTATTCACAACCATTACTTCAAGACTTACATGAAAGTAGCATCACCATAATTTTAAAGTACTTCATTACATGTAAATATCTTTCATTACAGTAATGTGATTGTAAAATTCAGTTGGGTAAGTACTATAATTCCCTCTCAAGTGTAGTACCATAAAATGGAAACACCCATTAAAGTCCTTGAAGTCTGATACCTCTGTCCATATACTTTCATCATGGCTAAAAACTCTTGACATTATTCTATTGATGGGTCTTTACTGCTACTGACATACCATTCCTGGGCGGGGATAGGGGACTTTTCCCTGGAAGGGGACCCACTGGTAGTTGGGCCCCTCTTTGTGAGCGAAGGGCCCCAGGAAGGCTCTCCGGATGTCATTCATGGAGTAGAGACACACAGCTGAGCCTTTAAATACACTGCTGCTGGGGGACAAGGGGAGCTGGGTTAGTTACTTCAAACGCATACATAACACACACACACACACACGTTCCTGAATGGACTAATATGAATGGACTCTGACCTGGAAGTAGAGAACACAGTGTAGACCAGAGGGTTCTTTCTGTCCCTTGTCTGCAGCAGGAACACATCACCTGGGTAGGAACACACACACACATTCAGGTTAGGTGGTGGTTGTCCAGAGGTCAAAGGTCGAGAGAAAGATAAACAGTGCCCTATGGCCATGTCTAACTATTTTAAAGAGACATTTCACTGATAAGTGAGGGTCATGACCTGTAACAAAAAACACCACAGGTTCATGCAGTGGTTTGTAAAAGATTTAGTCCCATAAAAATATTTTGTTACATCTGTAAGTTTGGGGTCAGCCACAAAGAAGAGTCTTTGCTCACACTGAACAGAACACTGCAGTTTAAAAGGTGTATCTACTGCTAAAACTAGTGTTGAATCATTAAAAAAGTACCATGATGCAGGTATTTCAGTAGAATAATTTCAACTGCTTCAGATCAACACACATATTTTTACAGGGATGTCATTTCTAAAGATCTGCCCTCAGGTGTGGTCAGAAAATTCTTGGTCAAGATAAGAGACTCATTGTTCACATGAGGGAATGTGATGGACAGATGTAGCCTAAGGTAGGTAGGGTTAGAACCTGGACTTATTTTTCCACTTAGTTCACCTTTCACTGTGTCACAAGATAAGCACAAAGACAGGTCGTATTACAGCCCACAGATATAGTCAGAGATCAATCAAAAACATCTTGAGAGCTGAAACTGCTGCAGCTGCTTTACAAACCACATGACTGCAGGTTTGTGAAACCTTACATTGCCATGTGTTGATTGTTTTAATACGAAATGTAGAGCTACTTACATGCTATTATTTTATATGATTATCTATTTTATGTTCATGTTTTCATGAGGACAAATGCAAAATTGGACAAACAAGACAGAGGTTAGATTTCTGCTTTGTTGTTCATATTTCAATCTGTATGTTTCACTTTTGATGTAAAAAAAAAACAAAAAAAAAAAAACGTCCTTTAGGATGAGGACTAACCAGTTTTATCTGATCTGTGCCTTGTAAATATTTATGAGTGAAATGCATGCATGAGCTGGCACCAGACATTTGTGGAACAATTCCTCTGAGACTGGAGTAAAATTATGTCTTCTTTATCATAAAATATTTCTTCTGCCCACATTCCATGCTTTAGACATTTAGCCTCTTCTCTGGATCCAGTCTAATGAAAACACATTATTGCTTTTTGTCATATGAAGACCCACCAGAGACAAGCCTGCCACTTATTTTGAACCCACAGCAAAAACACTGGCTTTGGATCAGGCCAGAATCTATTACCAATTAATCTCTGACTCATGCTTTCTCCAAGTCTGCAGGAATGTGAGGCTGAATAGTAATCTGCAATTGAGGTCAGAAATCCTGGTTAATTTATTATGCTGTCCTCGACTTTTTCTCCCTTTGCACCCGTAGAATGTGCTTCTGGGTAAAAATCCAACCGGCAAAGCAAGGTTGGAAAATCAGCCCAAATTTCAACTCTCTGTTTTACTTTTTCTAACTTCTGAAGAATCGGATTACTTCATCATACTGCAAAATATTTTGGTTTGGCAACCAGTTTTTCCACTTCGTTATTTGAGTTGATATGAAAGTTCGCACTACATTACCACATCTGTTGAGGCCAGAGTGAGGTCAAAAGTGGACTGCCTTCAAGATCAAAAAGGCACAACTTTTACTTGGGTTTCCTGCAGGGCCTTCACTTCAAACATAAATTATGTTACATCAGACTTTCAGCCTTACATAATTTTAGTCATAAATGAGCTGATACAAACGAGTATCTGTGCGCAGTGAACTTACGTAGCTCGTCAAAGTATGTGTCGCTGCCGTCGGCTCCTGGTACCGAACAGATCAGACGGGTCTTAAGGAATGTCGTCCACTTGTTCACCAGACTCCGCTGACCGCCCATGTCATTCTGTGTTAAGACAAAACGGTCAACAGTTGTTCAACAGGATATTAAATTTGAATTTGTTATGGTGAGAAAGGAAAAAGGAGACAGTAAAAGGTTTACCAAGTGTAATTTTCAACCGAAAAACTTCTTTTTGACTTCTTTTTTTTTTCTTTCTTTTTTTTTTTACAGTATCTGTAAAATAGCTAGGTTGAGCGGGCCTGGTGGCCGCTGGTGTTTTTTCACACCCTCTTCACTAAAAATATAGTGATAAAACAATCACTCACCCTGCACAGTTGTCCAATGCGGGAGTAAGTGGACTTTCCAAGCCCCTGGGCCTCAACCGCCGTCTCACGGAAGAAGAAAAATATCTTGTCATCATCAGGGTTTTCACTCTCTGGGACCCAAAAGGAACCAATGAACTTTGGTTCTGGCATGAAAAAAATAAAGAGGAATAATGTCAAACATTATTGTACTGGAATTTTCTCATAACGCAATTATCAGATTCAGTGCGAAAAGTGAACTCAAGTGAAAAGGAGTCACACATAAACACACAAACCATTGAGCCAGCGCGAGTCATGCTGTTCGGTGCGGATGGAAGGGCGTTTCCCCAGGCTTCTGAAGATGGTGAAGTCGCGTCCCATTAAGTCTGTGGCCACGCCTGCATACAGCTCATCACCTAGGAGACAAAATTAATCAATAACTCATTGATCGTCCATGCAAGCTTTAATGATGACTGGGTCTTTATATATTTATGACTATACACTTCTAAGGCAGCGTCAGCACAATTTTAGGATGGGCTAAACTGAATCAGTTATGATAAAACTTTCTTACACAGGCCAAAATTTTATGTTGTATTGTATTGTACAGATGTGCATGGCTTTAGTTACCGACGAGCACAGAGGCAGCATTGTGGCGAGGATCGTACGGACTCTTCCCTTTCCCGTCCTCCACCTTAGAGGGATCGATCCTGAACACATGGTCCTGATGGAGAGAGAGGACAGAGAGAAATGTATTTAAGGTGTGATCACATGTACAATATACTTTGTTTTTCTTTTGCCAGAACCATACAGGTGTTTATGGGTAGAGATTTCAGGTTTGTGATTTTGGCAGCAAGAGGACGAAGAGACAAATTTGAAACCAGCAACTTGAGCTAAGCATGATAGATTTCCATACACTGTTCGACATATCCTACCTCCTCTGCAGCATCAGTCAAGACTAGATTAGGTTAGATCTTATCATGCACTTAAAGCATTTTATGGAAATTTAAGAATGGAATACTGAAGTTTAGCAGTTTGTGTGTGTTGGTTTTGCTTTGTACATTCCTCACCTCCATCCTGTGTCCCACCTCTACAAAGGCACAGGTAGGGTGGAAGGCCCCAGTTCCACAGGCGTACAGGTGGGTGCGATTATAGTGGTGCACGATCTTCACGTAGTTCACACAGTCAGACTGAAAGACACACACACAGACACGCAGAGTTAGTTTACCTACAACTCGTAATTTGAAAGTGTTAAAGAACAAAATCAATTTTCATTTTTCCCTGCATGTATGAATTAAATGCAGGTTCAGAGCATTGTACACACGTCACCTACATCATGTTAAAACTTAAATTACCAGAGAAATATTCAACTATATTCCAGTTAGAAAGTGTAAAAGCAAATTAACATGACAGCACCAAAAAAAAAAAAAAAAAATCCAAGATAGCGGTAACAAAAACATGCATTCCTCACATAGCTTCTCTCACCCTGTCTGCCTGTGACAACACTGTCGGGTCCCCAGCTCCACCTCCACCACACTGTTGTGACAGCCTTTGTGTCCTGGCTGTGCACACCATGCCTGCACTGTGTGCATGTGTTTGTATGAACGTGTGTGTATCTAATGAGGGTAAAATGTGAATGTGTGTAAAAGGAAAAGTATAATAAGTGCCCTAAACTGTGAGCTAAGAGAAGAGCAATCCAAAACCAGGAATCCTACTGCTTGATAGCTGCATTTTTATAGGCTAGTTTCTGGTGTTGTGGTCCAAGGCTAGGCTAATGATCCAAACACCTTAAAAAGTAAACATATACATCCCGAGTTTGCTCCTGTTATTATTTTTTAATGTGTTTCTAAGTAGCTAATCTATAGCGAGATAATATGTGAGCTATCTGTCTCTAATGTTTGACAGGACAACCGTAGCACATAGCCCGAGGTATACTGCTCTCTCACATCCATAGGGTAATAAAGTCATTTATAAAAATGGCCACTGTGGAACTAAAGTTTTCCAGTTCAAGTTTGGGGATAATGTTTATTTTCCACCCCTGAGCTCTATATTATGCCTTAAGTTTGTTTGACAAATTTGTTGGTACATGTTTTATATCTGTTTAGTTAAAATATTTACACCAGTAAATCTCAGTTAAGTGAATCAGGAACTGAACCACATGCTCCGTCCAAAGCTAACAAAATCCACCTACAATACCAGCAACTTTAAAGCTCATTCATTAACTCATATCTCTTTACGCTAAGCAATGCGGGTGGCTACATTCATATCTGGCGTACATATATGAGAGCGGTGCCGATCATTTTCTCCGTATTCTAGACAGCAGGTTATTGACCCACAGCCACATCTGTCCATCGTGGAGTCTGGTTACAGTAAGCTGGCTCTCAGGAGACTTTCTGTACACTACCAGACTGGGTGGTACACACTCCCTTTGTAGTCAGAGGCACAATCTTAACACCAGGCTTTGAGGAGACTGACCCACTGTCCTACTGCCCAATAAGTGATGCATGAATACCATGATTATCAGTAGGTTTTTGGCTCCAGGCTTTGTGTTGTCTGTTCAAATAGCTGGTATAGTCAATAAGCTCTTGATGTCTTTATACACTACTGTAAACACACACGCTGGTTCTCACATCTAATGGAACTATCCCTTCCTTTCTCTCCTGGCGACTTTTCCCCAGACGGGCTGTGGTAACATCTGTCTGTCAATCAAGTTACAAACACTTTGGGATCCCCGGGAGTCACTGGAGGTTTATAAATGAATCTGTCCAGCTACAGACTGGGATAATGAATAACAACTTGTGCCTGTGTCTGTGTCAACAGACTGGTGATTCCTCCTGATTTAATTTGTTAACAATCATGTCTTTATTTTGACTTCACATTTGTGCCTAAATAACCTTGTACAGCACATCAATTGGCTTTTGTTTTAATCGTTTACTTAACGGCTTAATCAGAAAAAGAAGATGTGGTCCTCTCTCTCTATTTTTTTATTTCTATTTTATTCTTCTATTTTTATATTCTATAATGCTCTTATGTTTTAGACTATGGATTGCAATTACGGTTTATGGCTCCTTTAAATAAAAAAAAGAAAACCTATAAGTTTTTGAAGTCAAAGAGGTTTTTTTTTTCTGTTGCTCCATGTCCCTGTAATCTACACATTTACTCTCGTCTTTAATCAAATGTCTTTCTTCATGTGTCTGTTCTGTCTTTCAGCCTCACCCAAGGGTGACAGACAGAAAGACCAGGTTGTGAAAGCCGTGACACAGGCGGAATTGTGTCTCATTAAGCCTGACACACACACACACACACACACACACACACACACACACACACACACACACACACACACACACACACACACA
>JBBMJY010000012.1:8054099-8100334 GCA_037833715.1 Toxotes lorentzi | reverse complement strand
TGTGTGTGTGTGTGTGTGTGTGTGTGTGTGTGTGTGTGTGTGTGTGTGTGTGTGTGTGTGTGTGTGTGTGGTGGGGGTGGTTTAATCAGCTATTCTGGATCCATATAACCACACAACAAAGAGTTAAATTATTACATTCTTATCAAACTGTGTCACTTCGATACCAATAAAACACATCTGAAATGCATTGGAACTGCAGGCACAAGTTTCATGCCACCAACTGTTTTCATTTTGGTAATTTACTGCTGTCTGAGTTCATGTTCAGAAGTTGCTTTGCCACAAATCTGACACACGTATTGTAAAAAAGTACTCATATAAAAAGCACTAATGGTGTGTGTGCATGCTATGTATTCATCACAAAGTCAAGACTAATATCCCACATGATCCCCACACGGTTAACTATTTATCTTTATTGAGACTTGGTTTAAGAGTTGAGTTTGGAAATAACAACTAGTTCACGGTTAAAGAAAGGGTTGGTGTTCACCACGCAATTGTGGTGGTTAAGGTTAGGGAAAGCATCCAGGGACTAAATGTGAGTCAGTGTCTTCACACTACTCACATTCCCACCTTGGCTGTTTGAGAAAATCCTTCTGAAATTGTAGCACTAAAAATTTGTGATTGATTCAGCCCAGATAAAAATCTTCTTGGCTTGTGGGCCTGATTGCTTCATTTCCAGAAAAAGGAAACAAACAAACAAACAAAAAAAAAAACATGCAAGCTTTAGATGTCCAGAGCGAAGCAAGAGAGAAAGAGCAGGTGATGCAGGGAAGCGTGGCTGCACGTCAACACACTGCAGACTTTTACAAACAGTTCCTAGAGGGAGCAGCAGTAAAAGCAGCAGAGGTGCAGCAAGCAGGCTGTCTGACTTCTACAGTGACTACAGCTGTGACAATGTTATTGGTCTGAAGCACGAGAGCATTTTGCTTTTGCCCAGAAGAATGGAGAGCTGTTCAGTGCCTCATTTCCCCTGAAAACAAGGAAAAGAAACTAATGCTGATAAAGACAGACCACCAATGGAGAGAAAGGATCCAAACTAAAAGGAAAATACAAGCTAATACTGCTCTGTATTAAAGCTGTGCCATAAATGACCCATAACTGTTATTTATTTTGAGAAGCACAAATGAAGTACAAAAGCTCAGTCATATGAAGGGTCAGGAAAGAATTCAGGCTTTCTAACCACTGTGTAATGCAGCTTACAGGTACAGTCTTGTTTTCAGTGGAGGGTCTTGGGACAAAGCAAGTTAAAGGAGTAAATGAAAGTTTCACACATTCACACACGTTCACACTCACACATACACACATAACAAAGTAAATCAGCTAGAAGCCAAAAGTGACTACCAGTCTTTATGGGTTTTAAGCTGAAAAAACAGAGTGAGAAAGAGAAAGCAGAACGATCCGGGGCAGAGAGCCTGGTTGTTCTGAAAGACGCAAAGTGAATGAAGGAGCCGAGGAGGCTACAGAACTCTGCTGGTAGCTGGTATCGAGCCATTTGGCTCAACATCATGAATGGAAAGTTTCCCAGCCTGTAGACCCGTGGCTAACATTTGTCCTGTTGTGGCCAAATTATTCTCAGTAGCGAAAGCCTGAATGGGAGAAATGAAAAATTTTTTTTTTTTTTTTTATAAAAGAGTCATCTGAAGCTACAGTACTGGAGTCCGCAGTGCTAAAGTGTCTTACTCATGATGGATATGTTTTTAATCTTTTTTATCATCACTTCAGCCTACACAGCCGGAGTGGGGAGAGCTGATTAGAGTGACATTACTGTGGACAACGTGATATATTACAAGAAAGAACTATAGCAAAATCCTTTTGGAGAACTGCTTTGCGGTGATCATACTTAAACCTCTTGTCGGTATATTTAGCTCTGAAAGGAAAGACAATAAAGGAGCCGCTAAGGCGAGAGCAGGCTGCTGGTAGCCGTCCATTTGGCCCTGTTCAACCCAGAAGCAGCAGTAAGTCAGGACCTTACAGAGCTGCCTCTGGTCTCCTGACTGGAGCCGCTCCAAACAACTCTCCAAGGGCAGACAACTCACTCTGCTGTCTTAAATAAAATAGCAGAGCAGATTTCAAACCAGTTCTCTGAGGCAGAAGCCCACATGTCATCAGCATGACTTGTAGAAAGATATCTGAGATATAGCTATCTAACGGCTCAGGAAAAGTACAAGTCCGTGAGATGAGGTCACAAAGACAAGAGGCTAAGTAAAACATGACTGAACAGCAGTTATTTTATCACATTTCCTATCAGCACCATAATAACTGAGGTTATATTGTGATTGAATAGTTCAGATTCTCTCAGCCAGAGCAGAATCCTCTTTCAAATACATGGTATACAGAAATAATACCAGACTGCACCCAAATTACTTTTTTGTGCCACACCACTAATTTGATGATAACTTGAAATGATAGTTGAAAACTCTTCAAAGATCTAAGCAGTGACCTTAAATGCTCCAAACTGGACCGCAGTCAAAATGAACTCACCTGTCCATCCGTTTCCAGGGGAACCAAATTCCAAAAGAGTTCAGATCATTCCAGGTTGGGATCAGCATCCACCTGAGCCCAAAATGCCTCTGACAGTACTGGCCGTTTCCATAGTTACAGTACTCCTTTTTTGCTGTTTAATCTCTCATAGTTTTTCCATTGCAATAAAAAAGAAAACAAGCATGCCCGTATGAGATAAAGCCTCTTGATTATACACTCACAGTATATAGAGTGCTGTATATGCACCTACACACACTCACTGAGGTCTTCTTATGTGTTTGCAAAAGACCCATTCTCAAGCTTGAGCATGTCTGAATTCAAGGTGAATGTACAAAGAAGTTCATCTGGAATCAGATGAAAACAACTGAATTTTAAACTCCACAAATTGGAAGGATGAAAGAAAGAAATTAAGTTTCAGGCAGGTAGAAATTCCTGCAAAACTGTGAAAAAAAATCTTTTCAGTAATTCCAGTGATGGGAATGGTGCCTGGAGGGCAGAAAGAGAGCAGTGGCAGAGTCCCACTTTGGTGCGAAAACGTCCAGTGAGACTTTAAAAAAAAAAAAGTCCAAAAGGCAGCCGGTGTGTAAGTTAAACGGCTGCACAGTGAGATCTGAGTATTCCCCTGTCTGCAGTCAGCTCCACTGATGAACAGCTCCACTCCAGCTCCACTTAGAAAAACACACAATCCTATGCACACACATAAAACTCTTCTTAACACACACGTGCGAGGAGTTCACACACACACACACACTCACACAGGAGTTTTCACAGGAGCTGAGCAGAGTAGACGTGCTCAGAGGGCGAGCAGGCAGGAATAATGGACTTAATTCAAGAGGGGAGAGAGAAAGAGAGAGGGAGAGGGAGGGAGGGAGGGGTTGAAGAGAGGAGGGAAAGGTGGGAGGCAAGAGGAGGGGAATGGAAAGGGGCAGGGACATCACTGTGTTGTTCTGAGTATGAGGCTATGTCCGTGTTGGTACCTAGTTTAAACTTTTTTTTCTTCTTTGTAGTCTATCATTGTGATCAGTGACTTTAATTAACGTCTGTTAAGAACATTAAACATCAGTACATCAGCAGAGACTGTATAGACTTGTGACTTGGACTTGGGTCTGTCTTCAATACCCCCTATACATTGTGGGTTTTGGGCTGTTTTGAGAGAAATGTCGTGAAATCTTTGAACTCCTGTATTCTAAATGTTGGTCCTCTGTCACACTGTCATGTGTGTTCACTGACAGCTGATTCAGATGCCAGAAATTTAGGACTGAGTTCTCACAATGTGACTGCTGCTGTGACCCATGTCTACAAGCCAACCAACTGGACTATGGTGTGATACAGTATGATGCAGAATTAATGAAAAGCCCAAAGCTTGTTTTAATCTTCACGTTCAAATTTATGTTTGAAATTCCAAACAGCAACCACCAAATTTCTGCATTGCCATTTTTTCATGGCTACTCCTCTAAGTCATGATGTACATGAGGCATGTGACATGTGACTTAAATGTCCACTGCATTGTATGCTCAGCTGAACAGATGAAAAGTTGCTGCTGACGGAAATATTATTGTTCCTCAAAGTAATACATGAAACAAACCTAAATGTCATATATCCATTAGTTTCCATTGTCTGAGGTTTGACTGACACATGTTTAAGTATGTTGTCCTGTTCTGAACTCTTCTTCTGCAATGGTCTGATGGAAATGTACATTAAATCTTTTTGCCTATTTTCTGAAAAGTCAGTTGAAATTGAGTTACTTACGTTACATTACGACTCAGAAATGATACTGTAGGATCAGACCCAGAATGCAACCAAGACTTTATTGGACCCACCTCACACAGTGTGACATGTGATGAACCAGGATCACTGCTGTTGCACGCTGCATTGATGCCTCAAGTCACAAATGAGTCAAAAATTAGGCTTCTTGACACTTATTCTGGCAGACTTGTGACTTCCCCTCAAAAGGCTTAACAGTCTCTTTGGCAGAGAGTATACTGATGTATTCAGATAACAGAGCAGTTTGGATAAAATCACTACAATCACTACAAACACAAACAGAGAGATACACAAACAAAGAGAGAGATTTCCAGATACAAGAGAGTAACCGTATGCTGGTGTGGATGACATGAAACCTGATAAGCTGCTGTGCATATAGTAACAGGGTAATTGGCATACAATTATACAATATGAGGGTTTACATCATCTTCTGCACACATCAAGGTTGAAGCATGGGTCAGCTATTCATGATGGCCAGCCTCTAAACACACAAGTGTATGAAAAGCACAAACAGGAAGGAGGAAAGTTTGTTTAAAAGTGAAGACAAGATCAAAACAGTTGCTTCCCATGTTTAAGACCAGATTCTGAAAAGCACATACATGCCAGGGTGAAGATCTTAAAGTTTAGCAACTTTTTACCTCACTTAATTCACATCCCGTTGGACTTAAGCCAAAAGATTTTGAGTATCACACACTTACCCCTGTAGACTTGATAGGTGAAATTTTGCATTTTCTTTTCTTTTCTTTTTTTTTACTGAGAAAATTTGCTGTGGTTAACTTCAATACAGTCAGCTACAATGAGTTCCTTTGATGACAAGTTTTCACGAGGGGGAAAAGTATGAAAGCATCCATTCAACTAGTCAGACAGCTCCTGCAGCAGAAACCACTCCTCTATTGTCCACTGATACGGCTATGCTCGTGTTCAAAACACAAGTTTCCCCAAAATATGACTAAATGCGACACTCCTGAGGGAGTTTTAGAGAGCTTTGATGACGTTGAATGGTTTTCTCATCACAGCATAGAAGCTGTACAGTGCTGTGTCTGCTCCAATATCACAGTCCACATGGTCCACATTGTTGTTTTAGTGGCCATGCAGATGTGACAGTTTGATTGTGTCACATCTGGCTCCTCCTGTCAGAGTGGGACTACATTAGACATAACTTTAAAATATGTTATTTTTTCCCTCTTTAAACAACATCACGTTACAGTCACAAAGAGTGAAACAACACACTAGTGTATTGCTACCAAAATCTCACTAACAGTGTTACACTCACAATTGTACTGTGATTTACTGTGATATTCTGTGCGTGTGTCCATCTTTTTCCCAGTTGCCCCTCTCTTTTCATCTTCATTCCAGTGGCAGGTGCGGCGCTGTGCCTAGCAACCCTGACTGACACACACACAAACACACACACACCTAGAAACCCACTCTGACTGGGCTGGTAGAGGGAGAGGTCATGGGTCTCACATTAGGGGGTTCATTGTGTATATGCATGTATTTGTGTGTGTGTGTCGTCTCCAAGTATCCCTGCACTTTTACACACAATGCATACTTGCCTTCAGTCCTTTAAACCCTTTCGTGCACATGGGCATTCGCACAATTAAAACTATCGATGTAAGTGAGTGTGTGGGTGCTTGTGCCGCACGTTTTCAGCCCACTGCCCGCCCCCTGCTGACTTGTCTGTCATAAACCAGTCTGATGTCTCTACAGGCTGCAGAGTGAGCACTGTGATCCTGACAAAGGCTTTTGTCTCAGCTGAAGCTTCTGTGCTATTGAAGCAGATGAGGGCTCTGTTTCCTAATAGCATCTTAGTGAATCTTTGTTTTATTGGAAGTCGATGAACCGAAATGATCTTTAGATTGTGGTGGGACCTCAATCAGGCCAGCGTCTCCTACGTAGGAATCTCCCCCTGTGGTCTCAAGATCTATACATTGAATGTAGGTATTCTAAAAATGTATATGCAGAATAGAAATCAAAGTCTAAGAGTGTAAAGCTGGTATTTATTTTATTATATTTTCCCACATATATCATCTTATGTTGTAGGCCTACAGGAAAATGAGTGAATTGCTCAGCATCAAGAATGTGTTGTGTCATAACAATTAAAGCTCTTGACTCCTGACTATAACCTGAATCACAGTTTTCCTTTAATTCGCTACGTTTTATATACTGTTCTGCAGTGTTTTGTGTGATATCAGTGAAGAGGGAATCGTCAGTCTGAGCTGTAACTTGTTTCAGGAAGGTTTGGACTCTGGCCTGACCCTGGACATTAGCTCGGGACATGCATCACTTTTGATTTAAAATAATACATAAAATACATACAGTAATATATAATAAAACACACACAGAAACATTAAATATTTTGTTCCAACAGATGAGTTGCAAAGTGTCTTGACAGGGTCCAGTTGATTACCATAGTCAGAGCTCACTGGTTTCATAAGATGTCAGGGATACTATTGATTTATGTCATGTGTTTTACATTATATAATCAGACGAGCAATAATGCTCACATGACTGCTCTAATTACTGTCCTTATTTAAAAATATTTGTGCAATGCTAATTGTGTGCTTCCAGGATGTGCTCTTTTACCTTTGACAAAGTTGTTGAGCTTCTCTTCAGAAAAGATTTTCTTTTTATCCCTGTACTGAATCAAAATGGGAATCTATTCTATTATTTCTGCACAGAGAGAGAAAACAAAACCCCCAAAATTCTGATAACCCTGAACTTCACATCCTAGACCTGATGCGCAAAACTTTTTTTTTTCTGTGAATGACTGAAAACAAAGTCTGTTGGTCTCATAAGATGATTAGCTTAACCATGTACTGGCTTACTGTGTTATATAATGAACAGAATGTATAATACACTTCATACATCGTGACCGCCAAAGACACATGCTCTCACTCTGGATTACATCGGTCCTACAAAAACACAACTGTTTATTTCATTACAGAAACATGGTTCTTTGTGTGCTTTCATTTTCCAGAGGATGTACAAACATTTTCCCAGGGAAGCTGTTTTAATCTACTCAGGAGCTAAAGTAACACTAACCTGAGTGTAGCTGCACAACAGCAGTTGCCAAAAAGCTTGGCTAGCTGTTGCTTGTGGTGCTAAACAGAAATATACATTCAGACTGGAGGTTGGTTTCTTACACTAAGGACCAGATCCCAGAATAGGTTTTTCGGGTATTTAGAATTAGGTATTCCAACTACCAAAGCATATTGCACTAATGTGGCGATGAATCATTTTTGAAGGCAACCTTAGGCAAAACACCCACAATAAAAGGAAAATACAAGTGCTCCAGTGTTGGAAGGTCATGTTTCATTGAAATTAATGATACCATATTAACTTTTAAAACTGTGCCTATTAACACAAGTGCTGTGGAAGCAGAGTGTTACTGTTGGAAGAGAAAGCCTCAGCAAAATATTGAATTCAAATGGTAATTTCAACATCTCAAGATGTGTTCTGGCTTGTGGCTGTGAAGTTCAGCGGGCCTCTGGCTCGATTTCCTTCTCCCTGGTGTCGGAGTGCACATTGTAGCTGTGGCCAGTTTTGGGAGTGACCTCCTTGAAAGGACGTGGCCGGTGAATGTGTGGTTGTAATTTGATGACAGGTGAGCAGGCTGAATGTTCGTCTCCTTTCTAATTAAGGAATTCACCCAGGGTTCTGCCCCAAGTCTCAGAGTCAAGGGCCAATGGATAAATTTTGGGATGGCTTTTGAAGGCTGAATATGTTCAGTGTACTGTCACTATGCTGTCAAACAAATCAGTCCATGGGGCTTGTTAACAGGTGCTTGGGCATATTCATCTGAGTGAATCTTGAGTTATGTGATCACACTGTAAAAACCCGACATTCATTTGTGCAGAACCCGATCAGGAGGCATCATACTTTCATTCACTTCTGATGCCCCTCTTTCCAGGCCAAATAGGTTTTGTCACAGACTTGTTCAAAACATCATGATCAGCATCCATGCTTCTATCATATCTCTTGAATGTCTCTTTCAATTTAGCTGGATAACTGAGATGACATCGGAATATCACATTGTTGCTACGCCCCGATGAGGAAGGAATCAGGGTGTAGCAACAAGGCTACACACACAAACGTGGAGTGAGGCGGATTCTTCAAAAGCAAAGGAGGAACAGTGGATAGAGATGGCATGTATTTACAGCAGGCCAACCATAACAGTAAAATGAATGTGACGTTGAGGTGGTATGACACCTGCCAACACTACATGTGTTGCATTATAAACATTTGCTCAGCAGATGCAGAAATATCCGGGCCCAAATGCCATGCTTGTAAAATTAGCAGCATGAAATACCACTGAGACAACCAAGAACTTTCCTCTTTCTTGGTGTGTTTTGAGGGCTCTGTGGGTGTCACATGCTGAGCCAACATAAAGCAAATACCAGTACTAAGTGGATCATTAGCATCATTACGAAAACGGAGCCCCTTCCGCCATCTGTAACACCACACTAATCTTTACTGTGCCTGTGCGCATGTGTGTGTTTGTGCGTGTGTGCAGTGAATTTGTCTTTTAATAGCAACTACAGCAGTGCGTCAGGGACTGAAAACGAACAACTGAGTTTAGATGGGGGTGAACAAAAAGCCATTTTGGGTGGTTTTGTTGGGCTTTCTGATGAAGAACAACCTGATAGTGCATATGCAGGGCTACAAATAAAAAAGTGGAAAAAGAAAGATGAAGGGTAAAAAGAAAAAAGTGACGGAAGGAAGGAAAAGAAGAAGTGAAAATGGACAAAAAGAGAGGACACAAAAGGGACTCGGAAACATTAACTACTCTTTGTATTCAGTCTCAGCTAGCTAGCTATCCATGTCCAGTTGTGCTATAAGTGTTCTGACTGGTCGTTCATGACATGGTCCCCTGACCTCCTGACAGCAAAGGGATTACAGGGGCCCCAGTGGAGAGTGACAGGAGCGGAAAAGAGAGAGAGGGTTACAGTTAGAGGGAGAGAGCGAGAGAGAAGGGCCTAGCTTGGGAATCCTTGGGGCACAGAAACCTGTAATCCTCCCTGTTTCACTTTGATGTGATCACACCCAACTGAAAGGCTGGAGGACACAGGGGGTGGCAGGTTAGCATGTCAGGAGGGCGGCATGGGTGGGTGCGGGGACGGACTGTGGTGCCAGGAGGCTCAGAGGTGGGACACACAATCTCACACACTCTCACAGGCATGCAGTCACACACCATCTGGCTCAGAGGTTCAGGGGGTGGATAAGACCACCTTCAAACATAAGCATGGCATGGCTTTACTGACACATTTTCACACACATACACACACCTCAGAGCAGGTGCCGAAGGTCACTGAGTGGATTACCGCACCTTGAATGACCATGGATTTTTCTCTTCTACACACATACACGCTTGCGATAAGCAGTGTTTCTCGGTGGAATGCACATTTCTCCACCAGTTCCCACCACTATTACATCTAATCGGCTGATCACCACTGAAGGCCTGCTTCTAGAGGCAGTGAACAAAAAAAACAATGAATTCATAATGTCTGATATAAATTGATAATACCATTCCATCTAATATTTAGTAATATAAACAGTTGTTTACTTTTGACAGTTGCAATTCTTTTTTGACAGAATGTCTCAGTTGGTCTGTTTTGTAAAGCATTTTTTATGTAGCTATAAGCCTCGATCATGGTGTTGGTTTGTCTTAAGCAACACTTGATGCAGTGTTTATAAATCCATAAACTAACAAAATCAGACTAAACAATCACCCTTTCTTATCAAGTACGGACACAAGAGTTAGATGTGCCCGATTTACAGGCATAGACTGGTTTTGAGCCAAACGTACTGCGACAGGCCATGTAATTCTGAGCTTCACTCTAATCAGACCTGTCCTGTCAGTACACTGCTGCTATTTTGAGAGAATTCAGCACAGATCACAGTGAGGATGGATGAAAGACAAAAACTGGGGAAATCACCTAGTACAAGACAGAATCTTTAAACTTCAGCCCGCACACAGACAGTTAATTCAGATTTACAGTTTTTAAAGGCCCACACATGCATTGGTTCCTGCATGCTACTAAGGGTGTTTTCATATCTAACCTGTTTGGTTCAGTTAAAACAAACTCTGGTGCATTTGCCCAGTTAGTGCAGTTCGTTTAGGCTGCACCTGAGTTGTCAATCAAACCCTGGACCAAACAACCAAACTGAGAAATTGTTTGAAAAGAAGGTCTCAGTCCACTTCCAAGTGGACTCCGGTGAGGTTCACTTGTAATCTGAAAGCAAACGGACTAACCACAGTAATTTGTGATTAGCGGATATGTGATGTTAACATGAATTGAAAAGCTAAACTACTAAGAAATCCATCTGCTGTTTGTGAACATGAGTCTATCTTAATAACTTATCTGTTCAAGCAGTGTTTTATGTTTATGTAAATCATTTGGCAACCATGGTAACATACATGTACATCAACACGAGCGCTGTGATCAGTCGTTCATTTTTCATTGTCAAACATGCTGACAATTGTAAAATATGTATTACAATGGGCTAAATGGCAAAATTATTATGGGCTAAAGCAGCTCAGTAGTAGTTGATGAAGAAAATGAAGAATATCAGTCAGCAGCTCATCTACCTGCAACAATGTCAGTGTTCTAACTCCACATTTTTTAGATAAGAGTTATGTTGTTCTTGTTAGAACAGAAAGAGAGGGTGCAGTGGATTAATGCTTCTGAATGTGCAATATTAACTGACAGACGTTTAAGACAAAATCTTAAAACCCAAACTGTCTTTAAAACGTTTGGATATGTAAACACGTGGATTTGGAGAGACATTTTTGCTGAAAAGCAGGCAGATGAAGCACATAGGGTGAGTGTGATAGCACACACACACCCACACACACACACAGTGCTGCTGTGCTACCTCATTAAAGGCCTGAGATGTGATAGCAGTGAGCAGACCCAACGTAATGATTCCTGATCCTGATGGGCACTGATCCAACCAGACAGGCTGCTCTCAGCACCACCGTGGATTAAAAACACACAGACACACACACAGCTGTACACTCATTCCAACGGGTTGTTGAGACTCTAGATTGTGAATTTATTAGTGTGTGAGTGTGCAAATACCACCCCAGGGGAAATCTGAGAGAAGCTCGGCAATGAGCAGATTTCACGAGAACATTAGTTATCCTGACACACACAGGTGACTCTACTTCTCGCAATATGTAAAATATATGAACACACACACATGCACACTGTCTGGCACTACTGGCTTCATTGTGAACACAGTGGGTAGAGTTATGAATCACATTATATGAAAATGTAGTAATTAATTTTAAACCCAGTTTTGGCAAAATGGGATTTTCTGCAGTTCACATTTTTTTCTTTTTAGCTTTTCGACTAAAACTTAAACAGTGAAAGTAAAACCTGCCATGTACAGTGTAAGAACTGTGTATCACTTTTCTCAGATGCTAAGGTGCTCCAGAGGCAAAAAATTAACATATTGGTGAATTAAAGTAGTTACCAAATGAAGCTCAATTAGGAACACAAGCACAGGGGGGATACACAGGATAGTTCAATGAACCTCTGCTTTTGCTCCCAACTGAAAAATGCAAATCTATGTCTTGGAACACTTGATTCTCATTCACACACATTTATGAACCCTGTTGTATCAAAGCCAATAAGTGTAAGACCTTAAAATGAGTCTGTTTCAACCAATCAAACCAACAGGTGAGGTTCAGAACTGCTCTGTCTTATATTTCAATGTGTAACCAGGGCATATAACTGGTATATTCTGCATTCACCTCAAATGTTTAAATGAAATACAACCAAATGTAAACAGGGTTTTTAAAACGGCTTTGTTTAAGGTACAGACTTCAGGTTTCGCAATTATATTTTGAAGTTTTAAGTTTCAAATGCAAAAATGTGTGAGTGTGTCGAAACACTGGTGATTTATCACACTGGTGGGAAGAAATTACTGCCTATCTTGGACTCCCTGTACACAACACACTATCAGCAAAACCTTTAAGTAAACACTACCAGACCATGTAAACCTTCACTTACAATCATTCTCCCAAAGTGAGGCATGCGAAAAATCCAGCAGCTCTCTTCCCTCTGCCAGACATGGAGAGCAACAACAACAACACACACACACACACACCTGCAGACACTAATCAAACACACAGCCTGTTATCATCACTGCTAAAGCAGATTACACAAGTGGTGGCAGCACTTTCAGCTTTGCCATAATTGTGATTTCACTTTTAGATTTAGGCTGTCGAAACAGCTGCTCAGTCACAAACACTTAAGTCTCCCACAGCACACACGCATCTGCACATATTTGTCAGGTGTGTGGAGCACGTCTGTGTCTGGCGGGCCAGAAATCCCCACCATCAACCAGTAATTAAAGATAGTTAGTGGGGCAGGTGAAAGAAGGGGAGTGAATGTATGAATCAACAGCCATGAGAGGAGATGGATGGAAGAGTAGAAGGTGAGATGATATGTAGCAGATTTAATTCCATAACATTTTGGGGTTCATCTCCTTGTGTATCTCTGGCTAGAGTAAGTTACAAACAGCAACTGAGGACACCCATAACACACCTGGAAAGTTATTTCTTACAACCAGAGTGCTGGCAAAGAACAAGGAGGACGATAAAGGAGTGGAACAGGAAATCTCATAAACATAAAAACAAAAAAAAAAGATTATATGATGAGAAAAGAGTAGGAGAGCACAGGATATAAAAACCACAGAGCCCACACGCACACCTACCATTTCTTTTTTACAGTTTCTTTTCCTTTATTGCAGATTTTTGTCCCTGTTTCGTTCATTTCAAACGTCCACTTCCTTCTGGACCGCAGCTCTTGAACTGGACCGCAGCACCGTGAACTCCGCAGTCGCTCTGGGAAAGGCTGCAGACAGACATGTGCTTCGTTCATGACACATGGACTGTCCGTCAGATCCACCCACAACTGTCCAACCAAGCAACGTGACTTTTCTGTGCAGCGACAAGAATGTAATCCTTCACTGGCTTCCCAAATCAAACAACAGTTCCCTGCCACGGACACAGTGGTCAAAAACTACAGAGAGCACCTTTCAGTTAACTTTCAATTTAGTTTACCAGGATAATCCGCACAGTATCAGTTCTTTGTACCTTTTAATATGTTGACTGCACAGGAAAAACTGCAATGTCACATCTCTTAATTTTCTGTTGATCCACAGAGTTACAAAGAGCTACTTTTCACAGGTATAATGGAACATTTATTGCAAGTCATAATGTGAATTTGGCTCCCAGAGAGGAATCTTTAACATGTTTAGGATTTTAATGCCTCTAAAATTATCCTAGACCTCATGCAAATCCTGATTGGAGAACAAAGACTTTTTTAACAGCAGCACTCAGTTGAATGGCAAAGTAATTGAAGAACAATTGAGTCCACATTTATTCCAGACACAAAGCGGGGCCAAAAGGAGTCTGTCAGCCAGTCTCTCTCACACACACACACATGTGCGCGCAGACACACACACACATTAGATGACACAGGGTGTGATTTTAGGTTGCCAGGGAAACATGGGAAATCACCTCGTTATCACAGAGGCAACAGCTGTCATTAACATAGCCCCAAAGTCACAGAGAACAAACACACTTGCACACACCCACTAAAAATGTCTAAACACAGTAAAATAAAATCTGGAATCTATATATTTTTGAAGAAGTATGCAACAACTTTTATTTTCATCTGAAGCCAGCGTCAGCTAAAGATAGAAAATACTTTTTTTTCTGCTTTAGGCAAGCATATCACCTCAAGATGTCCATTTAAAGCTGGCAGACAGGAGGCATTATAGAGACATCACACAGCTTTTCTGAAAATGTTGAAAATGTATTTGTGATTCTGCATTAGTCTGTAATCTTTGTCTATAAATGCTGCCCCACGGTAGCTGTGTGTCACCCTATTTTAAGGCCATAATTTATGGAAATATTGTGCTGTGCCTATTTCAAGCAGAACCTGGTAGTTTATTCTATTTATGGTGCTAAAATGGGTCAAATATACAACTTAGTCCACAAATAAAATGAAATCATTTCTGCGCCAGAGCCTCTGCCTCTGTGCTCCCTCCATCCATCTTGTTTGAGGTTACAGGTAGTCGGCCAAGTGGAGGAAGATTAGAGCGCTCTAAGTAATAGGCTGTCCTGACCAAACAAACTGTCATTTCCCTCTGTTTTGGCTCAGCTCTTCTTCTTTCTCCACCCCCCCACTTTCATTCCCTCCTTCCACTCCTCCCCTCTTTTTGGAGCCAACGTGTCAAGGGGAAAAAACAAAGCTGTGTAAACTCTGAGCAGCATGAAAACCTGAAGAGAGAGGGAGGATGAAGAGGGAAGGATGAAAGAGATCCTCAGACCAAAAGTTAGAGGAGAAATATGAAATGACAGTTGCAGTTTAAATTGTGGCTGATAGCCACTATTCTTTACATAAAACATCTGCTGTGTTTAAGTCAGTTCAAACAGTAAAGTGCCAGACCACGTTCTATGTAAGCTTCAAAGTCACATACTGAGACATGCAATTAATGTGCAGCATGCAGCTGATTGCACAAATCACAACTTCAGTCATCAAAGATATCACAATCACTCTAGACAAATGTCCATGAATGAGACACTATATAATCAAAAGAAAGCCACATGGATTTGTCTGGGTTTGTATTTGGTGTGACGCATGAATTCAGCCATAAGTTAAAGATGCCATGAAATCGACACTTGAAATTTATGGAAGACTGTTCTTCTTGCAATATATTCCTGCATATATGCATATAAACGTTGCATATAAACATTTGACATCATTATCATTATCTTAATCTAGTCCATTGGGCACTTTTAAAGAAAACAATGGAAATAGATAAGATTTAGGATCTTACATTACATTACTTTACATAAAACATGACAAGACAGCAACAATAAATTCTGCCTAATCCACTGCGTGATCACTGCCACCTGCTCTTTAATTGTTCACCATGTGAGTGCCACATGAAAACATCTTCCTTGTTGCATGGTGAGTGCCACATGAAAACATCTTCCTTGTTGCATCTTATAATATGGATAGCAATGAATGTGTACAACAAAGGAAAAAGAAATGGGAATGAAAAATGCTGCAGTCCAGAGGGAAAACAACAAACACTAGTCAAAAGCCAGTTCTGATCAGCAAGTACAGAACATCCATACTGGGACAGGACACAATCGACCTGGAAGACAGCACACACATTCACTGTCATTTACACTATGGATCAAACTAATGCTCAACATATATCAGCCAAGTCACACAAACTGTTCCCTCTTTGCTTTTAGCTCTTTAAAAAGATTAATTACGCAGTCATAATGACTTCAACGTTGTGCCTCGGTTTGCTGTCTACATTGTAAACATGTGGAACTTGTAAGCCACAGCTCTCGGTCTGTACTGTCTCTCTGAGCTTGTACAGAAGCTTTTCTTCTTCCAGCAGCTGCAATGAAACTGTACCCAGAAAGTCTAAGAGCTATCTTTGACATAGTGCCATCCTTTGAGTAGGTTGTGTCAGAAGACAAAAGCAAAGAAGAATCAAACACTAAACTGGAGTGAAATTCTATATTCTGATAAAGGTGAGATTTATGTCAATAGTTTTTACAGGAACTATATATCTTCTGTGGAAAGAACTTCCAGTGAAAACGTTTATCTTTTAAATGGTTGTTTCCCTTTAAATTTAACTCCACTTGTGTCTAAACTCCCCCCTAATTTGTGAAATAATACAAGGATGCATCAACCATCGCTCCTTCCAATGGACACCTGGTTCAAACCACAGATTGTGATCAATCAAGAGGCCTTCCAGCAGTGCTGATATGCCTCATACGGCAGATAAATAGGCACACAGTCCCTCTCTCTGTGTAAATGAAACCACAAGAGCATTCATGCCAAGACACCTCAGCCAACTTGGCCAAACTGACTACTCCCGAACACATTAAACACACAGCCTGCTGCCTCCTTACTGCGACCGCAGCAAACCGGCTCCAATAGAAATAAGACAGTATAGTGCGTCTCCTCACGTCTTATTACTTTGATGTGAATTGGCTGAATTACATCATACATCTCCTCGAGGCAAACAATTTAACTGAAATAAGATGAGAGATAAAGAAGACGATGTGGAAAAGAAGATTTGTCTGTGTTTGTGCAGGCACTTGTACTCTTTGTGAGGACCAGTTTTAGACTTTGGAGGACATTTTCTGGAAAGTGGTGTTACATTTAAGGTATGATTACACATAGGTTAAGGTTAAGGTCATGGGCTGGATTTTGTCAAAGAGGGACAAGTATAAAACTACGTGTGTGAAATCCAGAGTTAATCCTTATTTTAGATCAAGACTTGGCTTATTGACAAAGACACTGTGTGTACACCAGTGTAAACTGGTAAAATGCATTGCCAGTAATAGGGGGAGTCTCTTAAACCTGCAGATTTTTTGGTGACTTGGGGGCTGACACTGACATATTATCACCTTTTAAGTTGATATGACGTTGTTTGCAAACAGTTGCTTATTTACACATTCAGACACAGGGCAACATTAGCATTGATTTAAGTGTTAATTGCCACCTGATATAAATGAAATATTCACTCTTTTCTTAGTTCTGATTTTGGTCTTTTCTAACTCATGAAGGAAATATCTGTTTTTTTAGCTGCCAAATGCTCCATTATGTTCACCAGGTAGTCACTAACGTCTGTTTGCCATTTTGGTCTGTTTTCAGCTTGGTGAGCTTTTTAGTTGAAAACAGCTGCCTATTGCATCCAAAACCAGTGCTAATGGGAGCAGTGAGAGTGAACAAAAACAGTAAACTTGCAGGCAAAAAATACCCCCAAAAAACGATGTGCTGAAAGAGACTAATTCGTCACTCTGATGGACCTCTAACATAAAAAATATTGATTACAGCAGTTTATAGTAATGCTTGTAAAGCGTTACATTTCAAAATTTGATTGTTAATGCTTGTGAACTTTCTACAGCTTTGACAACTAGAGCAAAAAGCAAGATAAATCTTGTGGTAACTAGTACAAGCAAGATTCTAACATTTGATGGAAAAAGGTTATATATATATATACATGTTCTACTCTGTCTAGTTTTGTTCAGTTTTGGATGCAATCGGATTGATCTCAATCTTTTGTGATCAAGAAAGGAATTGAACTAAATTAGGATCGAACTTCTGCCTAAGAATTTTGGCCGACAGCCATTGAGGTACCATCTCAAAGCTGCCTGACTTAGGTAAACACACACAAAATGAAATGTGAAGCCCAAAATTATATTTGAAATTTCCCAATTCAAGCTTTTTTCATTTAATAAATAATTGACAGAAGCCCAGAGGTGATCGTTTTCAATTTTCCACTCAGGCTTTCATTGGATATTATAATATACAAGTCGTAGGTCTGCTCTCACAAATCTTATTCTACCATAAAATTACTGTGTGCGTGTATGTGTGTGTCAGCAGCTTTCATTGTAACACACACAACCAATCTGGAGTTTCCAGTGACCAGCAGTGTGTGGTGCATGCTGTATGTGTGTGCTTGTGAGCATGTGTGTGTTGCATGCAACCTCATATAACCCTAGCATGGGTTGGTCTAAGAGTGTATTAGGATATTGAAAGAACATTGCCTGTGGTTTACCAAAGCTTGGCCTGAGCACTTGAAAGAAAAATTGTGAATTTTGAACACAGATGTATCAAGCCAACATGCTGTAGATGGTCTTCCTTTCACCACAAACTTTTCATGTAATGCAAAGTTGCACTGCTGCTTATTTTACTTCCTTCTTTTTTATTTTTTTGTCATGAAGTTGCTCGTTGATTTGGATCTTTATTTCCACTTTTATAGATGGATAAGGGTTTACTTTTGCTCTGTCTGCAGAAACAAGTGGTTTGGCTTGCAAAGTATCCCATAAACAATTTTTAAAAAAATATGCCAGCATGTTACCGTGTTCAAGTTTTTTTCCCATTCGTTCTAGCATCTCATGAGTGCATCTATAGCAAAAACAACACACAATGGGTTGATTCCTAATGTAAGACAAATGCATTGTGGGAGACATCTGTCAAGGCCACTACAGTGAACCCTGCAGTATGTCGGTCAGCGGAGCCACACAGCAGCAAACTGCTTCTCTTGCCATGTGTTTGAGGAAGGATTGTAAAATAGGTGGTGCCTTTCAGCATTGTAAATATGCGGTCAGGACTTCACTGAGTGCTGGTTAGAGGAAAAAATGAGGGAGCAAAGTTGTGAATAAGTTGCGCACTGGTCAGGGAAGCCACACACACAAACACATGCACACGCAGAGTTTGGCAGCAGTCCATAACCACAAAAGCATGATGCCATTTGGAGGATCTCTGAAAGGGATTGCCTCCCTTCTCCTCTTCTTTTTCCTGCTCCTTTTTGTTGTTTTCCGCCCTGAAACTACCTCATTTAATGAGATTTACTCCTTTGCTTCTACTTCATGAATTATTCCATTCCTTTCCTCCTTTGGGTTGTTCTCACTTTTTCCTTCCTCTCACTTTCTTTTTCATCGTCCTCCCTCCCTGTTTCTCATCTGCTCTGACAGATCAACTTTCCACCGTTCATGAACTTTATCTCCTCCTCTCATTTCATTTCCATTAAAAAAATAAATAGATAAATACGATGAAATAAAATAAGTCCAAATTAAACTAACTGCAAAGGCAGCCCGTACCCATTGTGGTTAATTATTTTTGTCTTTCTTATTTCAACGGATTTCCCCTAGTGCAGCCTCCATCCACATCCACTCAATACCTCAGATGGGAAACACATCAGACACTATAGAATCTGCTCACACTGACAACCAGTTGTAGCTGCACTCTGTCTAAAGCTGGATAAACACACCACACCTGCAACAGAGATCTGTCTGGGAAATCAACACGAGATGGAAAGATCTCACAGCTTATAAGCACTTGTCCAAGTCTTAGACTAAGTCTATGATTTTAGACTTCCTCACTTCTTTTACTTTAACTGCAATGTCTTGTAAAAGCAACATCTAAATCAGATCATTTGAAGACAATAAATAATGTGGAAAATGGAACATATGCCAAGCTGTTTGTGCTTTATATGTGAAGTCTAAACTGAACCCAAATGTATGAATATTCAAATTGAGAGGGCAAGCAAGAGCTTCCACTTAATTCTTTCCCTTTTTGACTTGGCTGAGCTAAGGCTAACGTTATATACACCAACAGTGGTGTATTCTGCTGCAGTGCATTCATTCATGCTTATGAGCAAATGGCCACCGCCAGTGAGTAGGTTTTACTAAAGAGCGCACCAATGAATATTTTTTTAAAAGAACCGAAGAACTATTTTCTTTTTTTTTCTTTTTTTTTTTTACCTCCCACATCTTGCTTCTGTAACCCAGCCAGTAGCTACAGCGGCTAGCTAACTCTACTTCTGATCAAGTTATTGGTAAATGATCACTCACAGCCATACTCTTCACAAGGGAGAAGTCTGGAGAAAATTATTCAAAAAAATTTAGATTCCCCAGGATTTGGGAATCCTCTGGCAACCAATAGACATTCTCTTGCTTAAGTGGAAATACTGCTCCACTGTTTGGTGAGCACCAAAACCAGGCTTTCATTGCTGTAACTGTTCAAGTAGGCTATGACCACAACCAAACTTTTTCACCCCTTTCTAACAAACCTCTCTGCTTGAATGCCTTCAGACCTCTGTGAATTTGATGAGCTCTGGCTACTCTGTTCTCAGTTGTTGCTCAAAAGAAGTCAAGTTCCTTGAAGTCTTCATTTATCTGTTAACGTATTGTCATGAAAATCTTTGAGCACCAAGACTTAGCAAAAATTATGAGTGTCACAAGAATAAGGTCAAGCATCACTAACACAGCCTGTAAGTGCGTTGTAATTGTGATGAATTGGTGCAATCCATCATTTCCTAACAGTGCGTGTCACCTCTTTCAGTTGAAGGCCACATAGCTTTGGATCAGGACAATTCACTGTATGCTAGAATTATTTCCTCTCTGTGGCAACTTGTCACAAATACTGATCGCTGCTTTCCTCTGTAATTTGATTACTCATGCCTGTTTTGTAGTATCTGATGGGTGATATAATGGAACTACTGTGAATTCTCACTGTTTCAAAAAAAATCTGAGCTGTAGGCCAGACACACTTAATTAGGTTAGTCACACAACATGTGCACTGTACACAGAGAGGGGAGACAATGTAGACACGGAGCTGGAAGACGAGACAGTGAGAAGCGAGATGGATAATAAAACCAGGAGAGAAAGAAGTAGAGGAAGAAAAGAGAGAGGGAATAGAGAGAGGCAGGACCCAGAGGAATAACTGAGGAAAGAATAATACTGCCTGCTTATAAATGATTTCATTTCTTCTTTTCCTTACCTCCTCATGAGACTTCTCACTCCTCTGCCATGCTGCTCCTCTCAGACTGCCAAATACCAGAGTCCCACTTGGAACGTCACATAATTACATCAGTTAGAGTAACAATCTGTGACATTTTACTGTATATTGTAAATGTCTGGATTCCCACTTTCTCTGACCGACCTGTATATTCAGTCTGGGACAGATTATACTTGTCATCTCATGCTGTACCTGAGACTTACAGTTTATTATCTTTGCCGGCAAGTGAAAATCTCATACATTGTCACACTTTCAACGAAAACAAAATGTTTAATTGAAATACCATGATAAGCTGTAAGTGCAGTGCTCTCCCAGTGACTTGTAGATGTAATAAAATGCTTAAAAAGGTGTGCCAGTGCTGTCTACACAAGTGACTGACCGATGATATCTGGGACTAAAATACCACAGAAAAACCTGAGTTCACTCAGTTTATTCCTTGTCTAAAAACATGTTTAATCTGACTACTTTTATGTTCCAGTTTCTTTTATGTTTCTAGACACTAACATCAGTGGAGAGTTTATCCCAAACACTCTGTGCCAAGCACAGAGAGGAGAAACCCCAACATGACCTGGTATGGCTGAACTGGTGGTTCCGGTGACCACCTCATCTTTAAACTAATTAACTAACACACTCACACACACAGATCACACATATTCTCCCAGGTCTACACATGAGAAGTTCACAAAGGGCTCACAGACCCAGGGAACCTGTCTGTCTGTCTGACCTGAATATACATATTAGGATACATATATAGTCCTGTAATCGTTTTTTTTTTTTTTCATTTCTTTCTGAAAACTGTGTCTCCTCAAGGATCACCTAAACCATAATCATAAGCACTACATACCTAACCCCAATCTTTACATAGTCATAAATTAAATCTAATCTTAACCTAAAACCAAGTCTCAAGCCTAAAAGGAGTATTAAATTTTATGGGGACCACCTTTTTGACCTCTGATGGCAGGTAGGTCCCCACATTGTGACTGTGTGAATAGAATAACAGATAAAAGTTGGACACAAAAAGTTAGAAAATAGAGAAAAGAGAAAAGTTAGAGATTAAGAAAAATTATTTAAAATATATTTCCTCTACTGAATGTAAAGTAAATACAGGTTCTTGATACAGCTGTTGTCAACCAGCTCTCAGCTCACATTATATTTATAATACACTCTGTACAGTGTGTGGACACACATAGACAGAAGCTTCAGTATTGTCTGCTCTTCAGACAGAAAGAGCAGTGGGAGTACACCATCCACACTGCTCCCCTCATTCACCCTATCTAATTAATTAACACACTTAACGAGTTCATACTTAACGAGTTCAGGCTGAACACTGCCACTAATTGGCCATGTCAAACTGCATGTGTCCCATGCTAATTGGCTCTTTGATTGGGGCTTCATAGAATTAATTTGCCAATTAACCACTTCAGTCTGCCAGTTCTGTGTCATTGTGGCTTACATTCCTGATTTTGGTTGGATCAGACCGTGGTGCAGGAAAGATTACAAAATACACCAAAGTCTGTCTGCCAAACCAAAACTACCTGAGCACAATCTGAAACACCAGGAAGAGAGACAGAGCAAAATCTTCACTCTCTTTCTGAAGAGCATGGTGTGGTAAATGAGAGAGGCTTTAACAATGTATAGGAGAGAGAGAAAGAGCAATGGAAAGGGAAAAGAATGGGTCAAAAGGTATAGCGAAGCACTACTCATTCTCTTTGGTTAGTAGTTTAGTAAATTGTCACATTAGCAGCAAATTTCTGAGAGGGAAACATAAAAATGTTTCCATTTGTTCTCACATTTTATCACGTTAAACATTATCAAGATTCCTTATTGAAACCAAATGGGATAGTTAGAGGCACAACTGTCCCTGTGCTCCCCATGAGGAATGCTAACAATGAGCGCAAGCCTTTGTAGGCAAACTGAAGGTCAATTGTGGATACTTGTGGCCACAAGTGCCACAATGTGGAAACACAACGTGAAATGTGTCTGATCCCTTTCACACTGATCACACCCCTGTTAAGTATTCTTTTGATATTTCTTTTACCCATGTCCTTCATGTTTCTGTTGACGGTTTATTGTGCACAAAGTTATTATATAGACAAGATGTGATCATGAAAATGTATTGTGAGTGTGTGTTATGTGAGTGAGGTTTTAAAGTTCTTCTTCCGTAACCATAACAAAACAAAATTAACATGTGGAAATGGCATGTTTAGGTAATTCCACAACAGCTGAGCCATGGTCCTAAGTTCACTATTGCATGAAAATGTAATTACTTTAGCAAGGATCAGCAGATTTGAATCTGAAGATGTTTAAGAAGATGACAGATGGGATTGGTTACAAATCCAAAGAAGGCAGCTTTGGCTCACTTCATTTCCTAAAGTGACAACATGTCTAAAGTATTGTCGTCTTCTGAGAGCCATGTGAGATGTGACCCAGGAGTGTGGTGAATTAGGCGCGAATAGACAACTTCAACTAAATTCATTTTCCAGGCAGCAAAGGAACACTGCAACTCCTGGAAAATGTTCAAGAACTTACTAGTTTCAAGTATCTATTGAATTTAACTGGAGCATTTTGTGTATATTCACTAGAAGATGCAGGTAACAGTGCTAGCCATTTGAAATGGTCTGAATGCGTTAATTCTGCAGATGCCCTTCAGTTTCCCCATGAACAGCTGTTATATTTTAAAACCAATCTACAGTAATACATGGCAACAAAACTCAGTGCAACAGCTGTTCAGGTTTCTAGAAATATTTCCTTTTGGAGCTCAAGCCAGATTCCACTGGTAAGTGAGTATAAGTGTTAAAAAGTGAAACCTGTACCTTCAGTCCTAGTGTAGCTCATCATGCTCTCACAAGAACTAGCATATAATCTAACAGAGCAAGCTGGGATTTGAGACCACTTAGGAAGATGACAGATGGGATTGGTAACAAATCCCCTTATCCTCAGCTCACTTCATTTCCATAAGTGTCAACATGCCTGAAGTCATGCAGAGAGACAAGAAGTTACAGCAAAGGCAGATTTGATGCAGGAGTTTTGTGAACTAGACAAAAACATGCAACCCTCAATGTCTCATCAGTCAAAGTTGCATCCTGGACATTTCATACTACAGTGCAACATTACTGAAATTCAGCAACAACACAGGGTGTTTGCTGTCAGCAGTTTGGGAATATGCAGGTTGCAGATGAGCATGTGTTTAAAGATAAAGTCACCTTAGTCACTTACTGTGAAGGGATCTGAAGTCCCCCGCTAATAAGTGTTAAACACTCATGGAGTTCTTGCACGCAGGCAGCACACACACACACACACACACTCACAGACACTAAAGCAAGATACATAAGAACAAAGAGTAGCTGAGGATTGCACCGAAAGAGGTAAGCAGCAAGATGGTAATAAGCTTCACCGTGTGTGGTGCTGTCATAGTGAGAGGATTCACACACACACACACACACACACACACACACACACACACACACACACACAGGAACGGATTAGAGGATATTGGGAGTCACATCTACTCTCTCCTCATTCTTTCTCTCTGTCAAAGACAGTGAAAGTAGTACGAATGCTTACTCTACAGAACAAGAATCTAAACAGAGAGAGTGTGAGACAGAGAGCCAGATCATGAGACAGACTGACAGTTTAATTGGCCAAGGGGAGAGAAGAGTGTGAATGTATGAATGAGAGAGTGAGGGAAACATGTTGAGAGAGAGAGAGAGAGGGGTGGGGGGGATTGGGGAGCACAATCAAACCAACAGTGGTGTGTTTGGAAGTTTTCATGGGAGAAAGAATGCAGTCAGGAATTCTTTTTATGGTCCAAACTCCGCCTCAGTGCTCGGCCTACTCACCCGTCCTGGGACACACACACACACTGTAGATACATACACATACCAGTCATTCTGTCTGCACAATGCTTTGTTGCCAACCTCCAGAAGAGTCCATCTCTCACTTCTTTTCCTGGCCAACCTGCACACTCAGCTCAGGGCTCCACAAGAATGACTTCATGACATATTTTTCCATGGCCACGTCCAAGTCCAGTCAAATTGATTTATGTTACTCCCCCAAGACAGCATGCTCATCAAAAAACACAGGAAAGGACAAAGAAATGTGTCTTCATTTTTTGGTTTCTCGCTCAGAATTTTAGTTATCCTCTGATACACATATATAAAATGACACACAGCACCCCTCATCCTGTAACTTTTTTCATATTAGAAAAAAGAAGGATTTCTGGGAAATTTTAACCTTTATGTAATGCATGCTGGGAAGTATATGCAAAAAGGCTAAAAATGTTTCTAAATGACTTAATTCAATGAGTTTAGTAAACAACGAACGAACTTTATGTCAACTGAACCCAGTCGTTTGTTCTCAGTTTGTCTCTCCCTGTGTGTGTGTGTGTGTGTGTGTGTGTGTGTGTGTGTGTGTGTGTGTGTGTGTGTCTGTCCAGAGCTGGGTGTGGTTACCTGATTTGTCTTCCACCAAACTCATCTACACAGCTGTAGCTCGTCATCTCATCAACTCCTCCACCCACGCCAGTATATAAACCCTGGCTCAAGCTTTCAGTCTTCATCGGATCGTTGTGTTTACTGGTGTGGTTAACTACCACAGCTAACTTCTTTGTTTTTCTCAAGTTTGTTTCCTGCTCCATGCTTGTGCTTTGTTTTTCCCTGTGCCTCAGATATCACTACCTGCAACTCCTGCTGTGAAGCTGCATCAGGCTATGTCTTTGTCTGCTGCCTGTTCGGGTTCAGCTGGCATGTCCTGCTCTGCCACAACTGCCATATTCAGCTATGCCAGTCCTCCATATTGCCTGCCCAGACCATATTCAGCCTGTTGCTCGGCCCAAACATTCCTGCCCTCAACTGCCTTCATCCAAACTCATTACCTTATCTGCAATAAATTTAATCTTAAACTTTCACCTACCTCTTGAGTCTGTGTTCTGGATTTTGGGTCCTCAAGTAAGCAGGTTACAAGAAATGCAGGACGCACTGTAATACTCACACACTGGAAAAAAAAAAAAAAAAAAGTAGAGGTCGGCTCTGATAAGCTGCCACATATAGTGCCACAGTGTGTTAGTTTCCTTAACATTTAGCTCTTCCTGTAGTTTTTCTTGGCCTCCTCTTCTGTTCACAGCTGTCCTCCTCAAAGCTGCCCTTGGGGTAGGATTCACTGTGCCCAGGTGAGTGCCTCTGAGCGTGTGTGTGTGTGTGTGTGTGTGTGTCTGTGTGTCTGTGTGTTATGTATAGAGTTACAGAGGGGCCCCTGACTGCAGCTGTCTCTGATCTGGGTGAATCAATGAAATGCAGCACTGGTAGATAGCTGACACTTTCTTTTGCCACACTCTCATTATACACTCAGCTTAATGCTCAGAAGACATTGTACATTTCATCAGATGCTGGTGTAAAATGACATTCATTGTTTTTAAACTACATTATGCGCATAAATTTAAAATATGAACTGAAAATCAAGTGAAAACATACAGACATTCCTGCACCTGAAATTCTCTCTCTCTCTTTCACACACACACACACACACGTACTGTGTGAATACAGACACAGAGGCGACAGTCACAGAAACCTGACATCAGATGTCACCTTGTGATGTCTTTCTCTCCTTTGTGTCTGTTCCTTTTCCATTTTCTGCTCAACCCCCCCCCCCCCCCCCCCTCCCTCTCTCTCGCTTCGTGTAAGGAGTTCCTGTTTCAAAGGGGGAAATTACCTTATTCATACACAAGACACACAATACCAACAAACCATCAGTTATGCCTTACAGCGCTGCTTTTCCCTCCCCATCCCCAAAACCTCTGCTCCCTTCCATAATGAGAAGAGCTCCGCTGATGCTGATGCTACTGCTGCTGTTTTGCACTGCTCTCAAACAGCAGCTGAGGAGGAGGAGGAGGAGGAGGAGGAGGAGGAATAAAGAAGATTTTTTTTTTTTTTTATGAGTAGAGGAGAGATAACCCAAACAAAGCAAGGACACTCAGAGGAGAAAGTGATGTTTGGAGTTCTAGAGTTAAACAAACTTTTTTTCCCCTTATCAGTTTTGTCCTCTTCTTTCCTGTGTTTCCTTCTATCACTTTTTTCTTCTCCTCCTTCTCTCCACATCTCTTTCTTCTATTCTTGCCTCTCTTCGTCTCTACTTCATGTACTTCTGTCTTGTCTTTTCCTCCCCTCTTCCTTGTTCTTGGTGCTTTTATTATTTAGCACCTGTCGACCGTAGAACATAAAATCTTGTCATGCGAACCGTCTGATGTAGAAACACACACACACACACACACACACACACACAAACGGTAGTCCTGACAGAACCACACATTTCTGAATGTTGACACACATAGACCCACATACACAGGGTTCCAGTTACTGTATAGATGAACACACCACACACACACATACGCACGCCTGACGTTTCTGATGCACATTAGCTAATGTGGAAAGACGGCTGGGCTGAATTACCACTACATCTAATGACTATTTCATGTCAGGATGAGAGGAAGAGCAGAGGGGAGAACGAGAGCCCAGTAACTGAATACAGGGTTGAATTCAGCAGATTTGCTTCTCCCTACCTCCTTTGCTTTTCGTTGTCTCTTCTTATATGTCACACTATAGATGGAGTTAGGACACTGACTGACTGACAAGCTTGGTGTGATCGCTGCGCATTGATAGTGTAAAATGAGATTCAAAATAACAAGAACTAAGTCTTAGATTAAAGTTTATGGTTAACTTTATATAATAGCAAATCAAAATCTGGATCTGGATTAAAGTGAATCAAGTTTAAAATTGGTTTCAGTTGATCTTCATGCTGCAGTTTAAGTTTGTGTTCATGTACAATCAGTTACTGACTAAGGATCAATCCTTATAACCTTGACATAAAGTGGTTTATATTTGAAACTGTCAACAAAGCTTCAATAATTCATAACTTTTAAAGTTCCTCTGAGGCATATGGCTGTTTTTCAAATGTATTGTCACCATCCAGGACTGACTAGTGACTGGAGGTTCAGCATTAGGGGGCAGAGAAGGTTGTTAAAGGCTCTTGGGCAGGAGTTAGGGCAAAGGGTATATAATATAATATAATATATAATAAAAGGGGTTACAACAGGCAGCAGAGCTGGAACTATGTGTGTGGAGGCAAATTCTGTTTTATTCAAGCCAATGTAGGCAAGGTGTTCAGTAGTGGAAGTCATGACAGTTGGATCTCCAGTTGGTTCTGCATCCTCCTCTACACCCAGCAAGGATGAGTACAGCCTCTACCTGACCCACTACATCTGATTGCTGGGCTCAGCTGTCAATGGTGCTTGACTTTGCAGGCACAAGTGTCACTCTGAGGTGGATTATGAATACGATTTTACTGTGGCATTGCTGCACTAATTCACTAATGTACATGTAGATGGTACATTTCAGCAGTCCTCTAAAATATAACCATCAAACCACGGAAACACACTGCACGTTTGGCTGATTGTAACCTGTCAACAGAACTCAGTCACTAAGCACATGCATTTATTACCAACCACAACAGCGTGGCTGGTACTACTGAGAACTCATGAGTCAGAGCGCCACATGCTGACAGGTATCGTGGCTGGTGTGATACCATTGCAAGTTGGTTTCTAGTTCATACAACATTTGCCTTCCAAAAAGTTTTGTACGAAAGAGTTTGGCAACATTAAAAAAAAAAAACACTTTTAAACACTAATGTGTAATTTCAAGCACTATTTATCTTGGTGACAGCGTTACAGAGATGAACTCACAACTTTACAGAGTCTCAGACTTCACATGGAGGGCGGATGACAGGACCTCACACACTGAGAGATCATAACACGCAGCATGTGATAGAAGGGTTTCACTTTTACACCCTACAGTTCACTGGCTTTCAGAGAAGTCTCGCTTACTTGGCTGATAATTGTGCTTGGCATTTTTATTCAGGAAGTGAGCATCGGCATGTCAGTGTGTAGCTATACCCTGCTGTTAACCCTCCTCTGCTACACAGCAGCCCTGCAGGACTCGTGACAGGGTGTGAGGACAGTGTGTGTGTGTGTGTTTGCTATGTATTTATCACATTATGAGGATAAAAGTCTGTTCGTGTGTTCTCCCAGTAACATGAATGTGAAGTTAATAAAAATGTCCTCACTAGTCGGCATGTATGTGTGTTCACATTTTGTCAGGACCTTGTGGGGACCAGTTGTCATGGGGAACGAAGCCTGGTCAATACAATGTCCTCATAAGGATAGCTGTGTAAAATTACTGTACCTGTTAAAAGGCCCCATGTGAACTAAACTCTCATTTACAGTTTGTGGCCATTTTTAGCCATGATCCAGCAATTATCTGACAAACAGACAATTTTAGCTTCTGCTTGCCTCTGATGTCAATACTTGACATCATTTAAACAGTTTCAAAATAAGATTCGAACATCAGTGGTCTATGTATGTAAGAAATAACCATGAGAACCTCAAAATCTGAATTTGTCTTTATTTTTATAAAAAAGACAAATACAGAAGTACTTCAAAGCTCAACTAAAAAGCAAGTCCAGTTTTGCAGTTCTACAACTTTAAACGTGGCTTGAGTAGAGATGCTATCCAGTCTTATGAAAAACAGAACACTTAAACCAAATTTACATGTTCAGTGTGAGAATTTCACTTTGATACAATCATATGGATTTTTAAGAGCTGTAAGCATATGTACTACAAGCTTTAGGAATAAGTATGCATCATATTTGTGTGTAGAGTGAAGGTGTGTCCAGGTATGTAGGCGAAACTAACTGTTCCTCAGCATGTCACAGCCTGCTCTTTTCTTTCCTTCACTTATATGTGCAGCACACAGACTAAACTCCCTGCAGAATGCTGGTCACTCGTGTCTCTGACTTTCTTCATCTATCACCATTACTGTCAAAACACAGACAAAGCCGCACATACACACAGAAGTACACAATGGAACACACACACACACAGAGTGAGTACCTCATAACACCAAACACAGATGCTTTTCAGGAGTTAAAAAAAATCTGTTTTCACTGGAGACATTTGTGCCTTTTTCAAGTTTCAACTTAAAGATTTCTGCCAGCTGCATAATGACAAGTGTTGCCCTCGAGTAATAAACGCAAGACAGTTTTTTTCTAACATGGATACCACATCTTAAACTCCATCTTGATGCCACATGCACAGTGCTTGCACAGAAAACAGATACAAAACCACATACTGGACTCGTTAAAAAGCATATGTGCATAAAAATAAAGAGCAAATATAAGATAAAGCAGGAAATAATCTGGGCCCTACGCCAAGGGGGGAATTGGGGTGCAATCCCTGCCCATGGAGCACTCTGTGCCCCTGCATTACGCACCCCTCCACCTCCCAAAATTAACTTTAGTTTATTAACTGTAGTTTTCTGTTTGGGTTTATTGATCTGTTGTGTCAGAAGGTCTGGATCGGATTTAAACGGCCTCTCCAGTATGGACAAAATAATGATTTTGTCATGAGTGATGACTCTGTGCTGTCAGTGCACTCATCTTGATTTCTTCCAAACCGTGCAGTTTCAATGCTGTTGTACTGTTTCTCTGAAATAATGTTATGGTGCTGTCAAGATGCGGTTTTCTATGTTGAAAGGACATTAGTGAAATCTTTGCATAAAAATGCATCTAAGTGTACCTGTACAAGAAGTTTTCTCAGTGCAAGGTGTACAAGGGTGGAACGGAGGTAGGTGTGTTTATGTTGCCCTCAGGTAGTTATCAGCTACTGACCTCTGACACTGACCTTTTCAGCAAATGGGTTCAAATGAAGCTTTTTTGACAGTTGTACCTGTTCATCACTTCCCAATTCCAATTTTCTTCCATTGCCATCCAACCTTCTGAATCTCTCCATCTGTCAATATGGGAAAAAGGCTGCAAATGGCAGGACATGTGGAAGGCTGAAAGTGAAAAGAAGAGCTCAGAGAGAAAAGAGAAAAAGTGGAGGACAGAGGACAGTGGGCAGTGAGGATTTAAGATTCTTAGAAATGGAGCAGAAACAGGGAGGATGAAGTGACCAGTTGCCTCCACTTTTCTGAGATCAGCAGCTGTAATTACACCAATTTATCTTCATTACATAATAGAAACAGCTTGAAATGAATGAACAGAGTCAACCTGCTCCAACATATTTCACATCAATTCATCACTGACTTGAACTATTCTTTTCTCTTTTTTGTCCTCTTTCTCCTTCCCTCAAACTCCTCTTTGTGCAGCTGTCAACAGTCACATTTGACATGTAAGTAATCAGTCATATTGTCCCACATAACAAAAACATGCATGAAAACACAGGCAGTGTTATATATGCGCAAAATCAAAAGCATATATGCAGTATGCAGGAACAGACTCTCCTTCTTTAATCAACATGAAAATTCACATTTTGGCCAGCCATCAAAAGACAAACACACACACACACTCTCACACACACAAATCCATGGCTAATGAGGGACGCAGTGAGCAGTATATAGACATAGGGCCTGAAGCATGAAAGACTTTGCTGTTTGAAGCCCCCTCACCCATACATAAGACACCAGCCAATTCTCTTTTTCCAGTTCCATAGTCAGTGGTCACATTAAAGACTGTGGATGGTATCTTGTCATTCCTGCCAATAAAAACAGGTATGAAATTTCTGTCTAATGTGTGTTCATTTCATCACCCCTCATTTGAGCTATTTAATGACATTTCCAGGCCATTATATGTGACAAATGTCTGCAGTAGGACAGAAACCAGCCACATCTTTATTAAATCTGAATAAATCTGAAACTGTATGTTGCTTTATGGTGTTGTTGTAAACTTACTTCAGCCCAGTTTAACTCTTAATTAAAGACAATGCCAGACACTGTAATTCTTTTCTAATGATGTGATATGTACATAGACATACTGGTAAATGAAATCCATCAATTAGATTTAACAGTTTAACTGCTTTTTGTTTACTGATTGTTGAGCATGTTCTACAGTATATTTAAAATCCCTTAATTTTATTGTGAAACAGAACATGAACATTGTGATGTGCAAAACGTTTTTCTTGTATCTTTAATTGAATCTGAGTCATTGCTACTACATGCTCCTTGCAGAAGTCTGAGCTCCTCATCAATGTCTTTAAGGGCATTTGAATGCTCCAGTAGAAGTGACTGTCAGATTAACTTTCCGATGGTGGATATAGTGGGCTGTATTTGACAATTTCTGTTACTTTCTGGAATTGGCAATCAGCCATTCATGCCAGTTATATATGGCAATTGACCAGGTGTGTGAAGTGGCCCCTTCGGATCAATTATAAACACTTTTGCCTTCCATCATGGTCAGACAACATGAACTAGTTCCGTCACTGGCTTCCCACCCATGAACACTACCATTCAGTTTTTGTTAAAAGTAACACTGCTGGACTTGAATTTAGAAATTTTATCTTTAGTTCATGCTGAACTAGTATCAGGTTTTCCTTCCTAAGTGTCCTTTTATATCTTTATAGTGGATCAAAAGGTAAAGGCATCTGGGGCCCATTACGTTCTTGTTGTGGTACATCTGTGAAAGATTTTATGCAAAAATGTAGCTCTTCTGTACCTCTGAGTGTAGTAAAAAGGAAATCTGCATACAAAAGGACAATGCTATCAATCCAAGCAGCTCTCACTTCTTATTTAGGGTCAGAGATTCATTTTCCACTCCTCTACAAATACAAAGAGCAGGCCTGAAGTCTTTCCACATATTGTACTGTAGGCAACAGCTCTGCATGTGTCGAATGTCTTTTCCACAAGACCAGTCGACCCTTAGCCTCCAGCCAAAATACCTTTATCAAAACATACCCTTAAAACAAAATGCCATTATTATACCATTTTCTGTCCATCTGAAAATGCCATTTTTCTAATGGCCACAGCCACTGCTACATACCAAACATGCTTCCTGCACAGAATCTATCAAGATTCCCAACTCCTGCTGTGCTTCTCTGTTGCTCTGTGTATACTTGGCGTGGGTGAGTGTATTTATTGTTTAATTTCAGGGACTCGTTCATAAGTCCTCCTTGGGTCAATGCTCTTGAGGTTTACTCCACCTCTCTGTTGTAGACATAAGACATACAAACAAAACCTTAAATGCTTTTTTACAACACACACACACACACACACACACACACACATACACACACACAAAGGCCAGAAAAACACAAAACACAGTCTAATCATATACTCTATATAAATCATATACTCTGGATTTATAATGTATCTACACACACACATATAAAACAGCTGTACTGATGTCCATCAATGCATTCAAACAACAAAAACAGTATTATATGAAAGCAGTCCTATGCAAACATTATAGACATCTATAAGGGTTCACAAAAATATATTTCTTATCTTGTTTGATGTACACAAGAGCAAAATCTCAAATTCCCATTCTGGGAACCATGGAGACTTTTTTATTATTATTATTTCTTCTGATTCTGAAGTGTGTTACAATCAATAACAAAATGTCTTTCTTCTCCATCTGTCTGCTTGTTAGTTGGGTGAAGCTTGTTTTCGACACACAGACATGCACACACATACACAGAAATGCACACACACTGAGACACACCCATTGTAGTCCCCAGGTGCGGCTTGTGGAGATGGAGGCTCTCTGAAGGTGAACCCCATGGTGAGCAAAGGCAGGGTGCTGTGCTCTCTGAGTGTGTGTGTAACTGTCCTTTCATGTATTCAGTTGTCTGTAATGTCTATATTTGGGGCTGGCAATCATGTAAGCAGCCAGCCTACAGAAAGTAGAAAGGTACCTAGAAGCAGACAAACAAAAATTAAATACATGATTTTTATTTTTATTTTTTTGCATACTTGAAAATGTAAGTTGCCCAGCCTTAACTGTAAAAAATGAAATATCAAAGCAAATAAGGGGATAGACTGATAGAGGTCCAGGGCTAGAAGGGTGGTGGTGGGGGGAGGTGGAGTGGGGGGGGGTGGGGGGGGGGGGCAGTGAAGGTTGGAGGGATGTAGCTTTTATCTGGAGGAGGGGAAGCCAAATTAGAAATGTGGCATGATCCCCTTCCTCCTGGGACTGAGTCAATTAGCCTGCCTGGAGGAGCTGCCAAAAGGCTGGGGGATGGTGATGAGAGTTGGGGGGGTGACTGGTTGAGACAGAAGAGACCAAGGGCGTAGGCAAGAGGGTTTTCATGGGAGGGTGGGTGGATTTGGGAGGACAACTGACTTCTATAGAGAGGACTGGACACTTTGACGTTGTACAATATAGAAAGGAAAATACTGTAAGAACAAAAGGTAAAGGCTGAAGCATTTCCATCGGTGGTTATGCATACATGGACAGAGGGAAGGAAAAAATTTCGGACAGGTCTGTTTGTCCATCACAAGTCAGATGCAGCAGGGTGTCCCAGCCATAATCAAAAATGTAAGGACTTGGGTTGCAACTACTAGCCTAAACAGAATTGAATCAAAAACTATTTGGACAATCGAGTGAAGTATAGAGCATGTCCTCTAATCACAGGGTCGGTGGTTGGATTCATGGTCCTTCCTGTCCAACAGTCAAATTGTCCTTGGGCAAGATACTGAACCCCAAATTGCTCCCAGTGGTCAGGCCAACATCTTGCATGGTATTATCACAGATAATTGTCCAGCAAAGCACTAATAATAATAACAAAATTATTCATCAATTTCTCACTTTTGTCATAATTTTTCTGTTCAAATATAATAAATAATGAAATACCATGAGCTTCCTCTGACCACTACGACTGGGATTAAAAAAAATTTAGGTTGAGCCTGGGACCAACTGAAAAGCAAAAGAAAGAGGGGATGAAGGGCTGTTGGGCTGACAGCAGCTGTACTGAAGAATTTAACAGGAGTGGATGTACAGGGAAGTGCTGGCAAAAAGCCACTTTCTTACCAATCAGCTCCAGATCATTACTGCACCAAATCTCTACTGGCAACACGGCCAAACCTCTGCCAAAAACTGGCATCAAAACAAGAGTGTGTAATGAAAATAATATTGAAAAATCAGCAGCAGTGCTGAAAAACAGACCCCTGCAATAAATACACACCCTAAAATATTCTCCCTCTCTCTGCTTTCTATAACTCTTTCTTTTCCCATCTGTGATCCTGAGCAGCTGCAGAACAGCAGTAAGCAGGATTACAGGTGGTGAGAAGCGAGGAGTGGGGGAGGGATGGAGGGCAAAGAGGGAGGAGAAGGAGGGGACAAGAAAGGGGTACATGGAGGAGAGGGAAGGAAAGGTGGAGGAATTAGCCAAGGAACTGAGTGAAGAATTAAGGAAAGGAAGGGAGGATACAGAGGAGTTGGAGGTTGGTAAGGAAACAAAAAAAGAAGAAGAAGGGAAGAAGAGAGTAAAAGTTCGGCCTCAAACTACTTTCCACCCACTTTTAAATCAAATACTGACATCAGGACTGTTTATAATGTTAAAACTTAAGTCTGGTGGATACTCTCCAGTAGTCTTCTCGTAACAGCAAGTTGGTCCCAGCCAAACCAGCCTGACAGATAAAGAGGTGTGAGGGAACTCAGTGGAAAAATCCCTGCCAGTGTGTGTTTGTCTGTGTGTGTATGTTTGAGTTTACCAAATGAGCTACCTGACAGTCCTTATGTGTGTGTGGTATAATCACCAGCGGCAGCAGAAGATGGCAGGTGACTTGAGTGACAGGTTAAAGTGGGAAGGGGAAGGAGAGGAGGCTGCACTGCATGTGCTCAGTAGTGTGTCACCAGGCAGGCCTGTGTCTACTTTCTTATCTGACAGGCACACTGCAGAACAGCAAAATCCCCTGCGTAAGCCCCTCGAGCACTCCTCTGGGACATAGTGTGTGTGTCTGTGTATGTGCGTGTGTAAAGAGGCAGAGACAGTTTCTGAAACTATAAGGGTGCTTGTATATGTGTGATAATGTTTGTGTGTTGTGTGTGTGTGTGTGTGTGTGTGTGTGTGTGTCAGAGGTGGTGAGAATCTCGTTATTTTCCTATCTTCCTGAGTAAAGCCTCCTAATTCCACATCACCTTCAACACTGCATGACCGCTCAAGGTGATAGGACAGGACAGGCCAAGAGTCCAAACTCACACACACACAAACACACACGCGCGCACACCTATACACGCTCACACACACATATACGCAACAGATTGAGAGTGCAATTACAGGTCAGTCTGGCAAAGGAGAAGCTGTTCTGCAACAGTGATAGATAGACCTGAGCATTCAAGGAAGAAAGAAGAAATTAGGAAGGATGGGAAGAGTGTGTGTGCATGTTTCTGTGTGTGTGCAAGAAGGGGATGTGGAGGGCAAGAAAATGGAAGGAGGAGAAGGTATGAAGGGGAAGAATTGGCAATAAAACACCATACACCCTAACCTTCAGTTTTAAAAGTGGATTAACTAAGCCAAAATAAAATTGAGCAAGGCACGTGAAAAGATTCAGATTCGATATATATTAGCCGTGCCACTCATATAGAGGTGTGTGTGGTGATAGTAAGTATAAACACAAGGAAGAAAGAGGAGCACGAATCTGGTCCAAGTAAAGCAGGGACTGTGGTCTTGTCGCGTGCCAAAATAAATCAGCACAAACCCTGTCCACTAAATCATGTTTTAACTCTTTACCCTGCAACGTTGTTCCTGTTCAGTAGTACAAAATAAAAGAAGGGAGAAAATAGAGAATGTGAGAAATATGTTAATCTGATAACAGCCTTATAGAATACACATGATTAACATGAAAACAAATTTCTTTTGTGAAACAGGCCCCTGGATGTTAAGAGTGTCTTACAGAACAATTATATTTGTATATCATCTACAATCTACTTTCTTGTGAGAAGCTTCCAAACAAGCACAGGGAACAACAACCTGATCAAAAACCAGTTGACCCAGAGGTCATGCTTTCATGTTAAACATCCAACCTTAGCCTAACCTTTACTTCAGGTGGTCAGCCATGTTTAAGTAACCTACTTTTATCTAATGACATGGAGCCAGGCTGCATTTAACCAGCAGTATCTACAACATTTGTGTAGATACGTAATCCTAATTAACCTCATTCTCATGCTTTGGGTCTCTGATATCTTGCACTGATCCCTTGATTACTGTCTTAGATTTTCAGGGAACTACTCAGTGGGTTTGCTTCCACTTCTTTTTTGTGCATTTTCAATTTGCACATAAAAAATGGGATAATCTAGAAATAGTGAAGGTGAAGACACAAAATGCGATAAAGTGCAATGGAAACAGGCTTGGTGAATTCACATAGTGGTAATGGATACATGCATTAACATGAATGCATGAATTTACATTTTCTTTTGCAAGTTTTTTTTTTTTTGCAATTCAGCTAAAATCTGCACTACATTTTTTTCTTTTTCTTTGGTGGGCCAAATATTTATATTTATTTACTTATCCTTGGATCAGATATTTAATCATTTCACTAATCATTTTGTCAGTTCCACACTGTGCTAACTAGACTAACACACTTCAGCTGATTGTTACACATGGATCAATCAGGTTCCGTTAAGTACAACAAATATTTACTAAGATATCACAACTCAAAATGCGATTGTCCAAGTAACTGAGTAAACCGTTAAAGTTTGAATATACATTGTTAATTGCTTGAAATATTTTTGTGGAGAAAATGAGATACTCAGCAAAGCATGATATCATAAAAAGGTATTCTTATCATATTGTGCAATAACTCACCCATTGAATGTACATACATTTTCCTAATGAGTTTTCTACTGAACATCCTTTCACACTTCATTAGCCGGAAATATTTTTTGGTTTATACTGAGGCCACCTTGTCTGAGTTATTGAAAATCAATATCATTATCAAAGAAACCTGCCATCCTAATGTTTTTTTGTGCACCTTCTCCATTTTCTTTGTTATCTTTTAAGACCTTCACCTCAAAAGGCCGAGCTTGAACATCAGTTAAGGTATTATCTACACGTTACTCTAAGTTAGAATAGCTAACATCCTTTGTCTACCTTTTTAACACACTTATGAACTGGGGATCTCAGGTTCAGCCCCTTTGTTATCCATCCATCCATGTGTTTAGGTTATCTACACATATCAAATGACTTTTAAAACATGAGCTCTATTATCTGCCTACGGGTTGTTTCATGCACATGCTTTACTGAATGATTAGGGGAAATGTGATAACGTAAGAACTGTCAACTACTGTTTCATGAAACTTGCAGATAAACCTTTAACACATTGATGTACATATGGACTAAACCATATTACTATTTTAAATAGTAAACACTGGTGATCAATGTATAAAAGTATTCTGTAATTTGACCATATTTTTTTTTTCAGTTGGAAGACTAAATTGTTTGTAACAGAGTGCATTATATGTGTTTTATTTTCATTTTTGCTTTACTTTGTATCAGTAGAAGAATATTCTGGATGGACCTCACCACTAGAGGACCCAATGTGCTCTAAACTGCAGATCAACAGTGTCTTAATGTAGAAGGAAATATCTACTTTTAGATGTGTGACAACATCATATCAAAGCAAAAAATAATTTTAAACTAATTTCAGTGTTAAGTTTTTGGAAATCTGTAAGTCAGTCAGTCAGACAGTTACTGTTACCCTTAATACCCGTCACATGAATCTGAAAAGTGCAGATTTTGCACAAATGTGGAACAGTAATAAAGTATAAATACACTCAAAACTGCACATATACACACACATATCTACTCACACCTGTGAAGACACAGGGTTCCACATGTTGGTCTCACATACTGAAATATACACACACAGACTACAGTGTCACACAAACTCTCTTACACACACACAGACACACAAATAGACACAAACACACTTTTTACCTTTCATTAGCTCTGTCTCCAAATCAAGGGCAAGTATCTTTTTTTTTTTTTAATCAGAAGGATCAAAAAAAAGACAACAAAAAATAAATAAATAAAAGAAACCGATGAAAGTTTGATGCTAACAGCCTTTTGCTTTTTATTTGAATGAGAGAACAACCTCCGCTCCTGTCTGTCCCCTCTGGCTATATGGGAAAAAGTCAATATTTCAAGAGAGCAGAGACACTCATTAAATATTTCAAACAAAACTGACATCACTGCCCAATCTCTCTCTCTCTCTCTCTCACTCACTCTTCCCTCCCTCTCTCTCATTCTACACCTGAACTCTGTGGCTTATGCTTCTACTATCTTCACTTCAAACTTCACACACATAAATAGAAAAAAGACAAACAGGCAGCCATTACAAAGCTAATAGATCAGTACTAATAGTCCAAAAGAAGATATCTATCCTGTGGTCTACACAGTAGATACATGTACACTTTAGGTATAGTACCATACTTCTGTGCTAAGCATTTGTGTTTCTTCTTTACACATTTGTTACCAACCTTCTGCTGATGTGGTGGATGTTTCAGCCAGAGGGAAGGGTTAAAAGGAAGGTTAATGGGTTTTTCCGCTGAGGAAGGGTTGAATTGGGGGTTAATGGGTTTTTAAGGTGTGGCAGTGGATCAGTGTTTAGCTTCCTTCACCGTAAAGTTACCTTGGTGGTCGATTCATCACCAGGTAATCAACAGACCCACCTTGAACCCACAGGGGCTGTTAGCTTAAATAAATGTCCACTTTGCTGCTCCTTGCTGTAAAATGATTGGGGGAAAAAAAGCGAATGCAACATCTGACCAGGTGGTGAAAGCTATTTTTTTTTTCTCCTGTTCTAGACGTTCTGAGGAAACATCATAGCTATTTAACATGAGCAGCAATAATCACTATGGATGAAGAGACAATGCAAAGAGTGACATCTAGAGAACGGCTCATAAATATATTATGAACAATGTATGAAGAATCCAAACATTTTAATCAAAGCTGCTCACTTTATAGTGATCATTTTTCAATTCAATTCAATTCAGTTTTATTCATATAGCGCCTTCCACAATCAAAATTGTCTCAAAGCACTTTACAGAAACCCAGAGCCTGACCCCAGAGCAAGCACAGTGGTAAGGGAAAAACTCTTTTAACAGGCAGAAACCTTGAGCAGAACCTGGCTCATACAGGGGACCCTCCTGCTGATGGCTGGGCTAGGGCATCACATGACAGCCAGTGGCCACTATGTCAAAATCTCTGCACACTGCAACAAGGAAGTTGGCTTGTGCCTGCCACTGTGTCTTTTTCCAAAGCGCTGGACAAATACAGCGCATTTTATTTTATAATTACACAAATATTTCACTGAGGCAGAGTTTCACTGGGAGGAGAAATAATGTCACTGGACGTAATAATGAGTTGGTGATTTCCGGCTAAGTAGACTAACATCAGACTAAAACAGACTAAATTTTTTAAAAAAAAGGGTATGAGACAATGACAATAATAACATGGACCCAATGCCCTTGCTAATAACTGAAAAAGTTAACAAAAAGTGAGTTATTTTCAAATCATAAATTCTAAATCTAAAATCTGAGCTGTTCATCCTCATTCACTCATCCATGAGTGGATGCTCATTTTGTTTTAAGTAATTATGCTATACCTCTCTTAAATCCTGATGTCATTTCTATATTTTTGACTAAATTTGTAATTTCTCTTATGGATATAAGCACTTTTTTATTCTAAATCGAGAGTAACCATCAAAAAAATAATGTCACAAAAGTGTTACACACAATCTCAAAATCATCAGTTTAGCATTACACTCAGTTAAGACTGTCGGGCACACAATGGAAAGGTTTTCAGAAAGGATCAAAATCGTTCCGCCTACATTACGCACAGTGCAACTCAACTATTGACAGGTCAGTCAGAGATTTAGGTGTGCTAGCTTATGCTAGTGGTGGCTAATGTAGCCTCAAGCCACCAGCCCCAAGCACATATGAGGAGCAAGGTACAGAGGTCCAGTATCACTTCTTTTCAACTCCACACGCCCCAATTTTTTCAGCTTAAAACTTATGCTCTCAAATGACATCACTAGAGGCAATTTATCAGATTTCATCCAGCTCCCTCTGGAGTCACAAAAGGATTTATATCTTTAAAATAAATCTTCCTCTTTAAAGAAGCAAAGGGATCAAAAAGATGGCTTCTTGTCATTTCGCAAATCGTTACTGTTATAAGTCATTAAATGGGAAAGCTTGTTCAAGACAATACCCTTGTATTTACAGTCACTGTCAACTGGAAGGCTCAACTCAAGTAATCAGAGATATCTTTAAGCCATCTGTAACTACACTCCATGTCAGCAGTGACTGCTTATCACCTAAGATATCACAAAGATGACAGGAAGTTTGTGTTGCTACAACAAACCACACAATAAGTAACATGTAACACCTTGTTTGACCATCCACTGCACCCTTAACAGTGGATGGTGCAAAGGTAAATTAAGGGTTAATGTGTCAGGTTCAGTGGTATGGTAATGGAAGGGTTACGGTGCAGGTTAAGGTGGGTTTGGGGTGGAGGGCTTATAAAGACCTGTGAGACCTGGGATTACAGGACTGAATAGGTGAGATGACAGACAAAATGCACACCTGTGAGCTTGAAAACATGTATACACCCACTCACACACAAAACATGCTGGTGAAGAAGATGCCAATACTCTGCATTGTGAGAGAGAATGAGAAATAGTATAAAAGAGGGGAGATACTTCAAACGCCTTATTAAGGCAGATGAATAGTAAGAAAGAAGATGAAGAAGAGAAAAGAGAGGGGTGGGAGAGAGGATGATACTGAGGCAGAGTGGCATGGGATAAGCCTCTGTCATTAGTTGTGGGATTTCAGCAAAAACCTGCAGAAAAGGCAGAAGTAAATGAGATTAGAGAACAAAAGTGGCAGAGTGTGGCGGGATGGAGGGTAGAGAGAGGAGTAGATGGAAGAGGCACACAATAACCGCAGGTGTAAAAGGACCAAAGACTTATAATCTTCTGTATGTCCACTGCTTTCTTTATTCACCAATGATTACTGGTCCAGTTAAATTTCATAGAATGATTTATTTTGCAAAAGCAACAAAAACTATTCATATATCCAAGCCATAAGATGTACAGTATGTAGACCTTATTATGTCCTAAAACTGAAAATATAGTGTTAGTGTTACATATCAATGGCAACTGAAAAAGAGAGATTCTCTGCAAAATAATTCTCTCTAAATCCCTCACTTCCACTGGTGGACCATCAGGAAATAAAACATCCAAGAAATACAGTCTCCCACATGCACGCAAACTCTTTCTCCTTTCCTGATTTATGCTCAGAAGAATCACACACTGATCAAATCCAATTAAAATACCAAACCAACAAAATGTTCTCACTTGCATACTCAAAAAAATAATAAAAGTACACACACACACACACACACACTGTCCAGCTATTATGTTACTCAAGGAAATCACCCTAATGATCAGCACAGACATGAAACCACAAATACAGCAGAGTTGACACACACTGAGAAGTGCATAATCCTTTCCAACAAACAGCTACACAGGGTATTCTCCAGCTTCAAAAATGTATTAAAAAAAAGAAACAGAAATCATTCAACTTTCAAAACACAGAAGTAAAAACACATTTCAGTCTTGACCCACAGTAAAACACACAACTTCCTACATCAGTTTCTCATTAAATTAAAACCTCTTTTAAATAGCTTCACTTGATAGAGATCTGTGATAATGTGGTAAGGGACAATGATCTTGGCATAAAAGACAAAAAGACATGCTAGATCTTAAGAGATTATGTCATTTAATCAAAAATCTCACCTTCATCAGCAGCTTCCTCTGCCTGCGTCCTGTTTCAGTCGTCAACCCCTCCGAGTCACTTTCCCCTTGGCAGGTGCCATCATGGTCAAATAGTCCACAGGAAAGGGCTGGAAAGGGCTATTCTCTAATTTTCTCTCTGTCTCTCTTTCTTATCCTCCCTCTCTGTGTCCCATTCAGATTTGTACCACCACAAGAAAACCAGCATGTGTGTGGGTAATTGTGTGTGTATGTGCGCGCACAACTCAAAAGGTCCTGGAATTCCTGAGTCCTGCGCTAAAAGAGCAAGCGTGGTTGAGCTCCCTCTCTGTCTTTCTCTCTGCTCTCCTTTTCTTTTTTCCTCTCGCTCCCGGCCAGGCAGAGAAGGAGGGGAAGACAGTCAGGGGGTGGGACGGAAGACAGAAGCTGCTTTCAGCCAACTCTTCCCCTGTCTCTTCTTTCTCCCCCTCTTTCTCTTCCTCTGTCTTTTTCCCTGTGTCTCTTTCTCTCTGCCTAACTTTTACGCTCTGCCTTTTGCCTTGTTGACTGTGACACATACTCTTTCACTGCTCTGCAAGACATGAAAGCAAATCTCCCTGTGTCATACACACACACCCACACCCTCCTCTTTCTTTCAATGCCACTCCCTCTGCCACAGTCCAGAGGTAAAGTCACTGCCTCGTTCTGTCACCCAGCCACAGTGTCTTTCTCCTGTTGTTATGATTCAACATGCTTTGTCCTCAAAGGCTCAGTACCATGTGTGTGTGTGTGTGTGTGTGTGTGGGTTTCTAAGTGATCCTGCACATTTTTTTGGCTGATCTAGTTGTGATAACGATCAGGGTGAGACTGTAAGGGTGCACTTAACACTTCAGTTTGAAGATCAATCACAAAGCTCATTCTTCCTTTAAAGATTCTTTAAAGTGTTAACTCATCCATGAGTGGATGTTACTTGATTTAAGTGTCTGAGTTCAGGGGTCAGACACCAATTATCAAACTATAAACTCTGATATCTTTGACCTTTTCACTCCTGCTTTGCAACTTGACAAAGAAAAGAAAAAAATGCATAAGTAACACTTTATTAGGGATTTTGTGGAAGCTTGTATAATATGTATTTCTCTTGTCTTAATGTTCTGACCATGAAATGTTGCCTCTCTGTAGAAGTCAGGACAGAGAGAGAGAGAGAGAGAGAGAGAGAGAGAGAGAGAAATATACATAAATAATTAGTCAAGGTTAGAGGACCTTTATCGTCATGGCTACAATAATAAATGCACGGTAAAGGTTGTGGAACAGTCATGGTCAAAAGAAGCAATACTTTTTTTAATTACTACGGCTGCCTAACAATAAAACGTAACTATGGATATTAATAAGCTCCTTACACAGACGACTGAGGGCTTTTTGTTTGTTTTTGTTTGTTTGTTTTAACAGGAGGACAGTTTCAGCTGATTTCATTGCAAAATTTTGTCGCTTTAAATCCTAGTGTGACCAAACCTTAAGGAAGAGAATCCCAAACAAGCCAAACTTTCCCTTCCCTCACAATCTGCCAATGATGTTTCCATGAGCACTGCACTTAATCTGTAACTATAACCTACTAGGGAGCTTCCAAAATGTGAATAATTAAAATTGTATAACAGCAAAAATCCTCCCTGAACATAGGAGGACACATATAGGAAAGATAAATCATAAACTAGAGAAAAAATTAAGAATCTAATACGTTTTTCAGTAAGTAAAGTGATATCATTGAGGAAGTGTCTAAGTCTACTGTATGCAGCATTACCTACACGTCTGTTAGTCATTTACTTATATGACATCCACACTCGAGAGCACTTTAATAATATTTATAAGACAGTAAATCCATGAGAGAGACAAACAGACAAACAAGGAGAAGGAGATGACAAAAAAGAGAGACAGAAATAGCGAGTACATACCACAAGGGTGAAAACCTACACCTTACGGGACTCACTCATACAAAACATGGACTAATTTATTGTATTTATAATCAGGCCCCAGACAGCAGGGTGGGGCACGGTATCAGTGACGCACACTCATGTCTCTCACTCATGTCACATTAACACGTGGAGGTCCACACTGACTACAAGTACACACACACACCTGCTGAAGGTACGTTCATGTAAGCAGAAACGCATGCAAACACACTTGCCCACACAAAACACACACACATAAACACACTGTGTGCCGTCTGTCTGGCGTCTAGCTGGCACCATTCATCTCTAGAGGGTTCAGAGGTAGCCAATCACAACTGCCAGTCAGCAGCTTTCATTATCACGCACAAATATACACACACACAGTAGGTCCTTGGAGACTCCAGACTGGGAGAAGAAGTGTGTGTGTATACATGTGTATGTGTGTGTAGATAACAGAAAATCTGCTGGTGCTTGTGTCTCCCTGTTACCAGTGAGTAGAATAAAACTGAACAAATTAGAGCAAAAAGAGCAGAACAAGACAAGAAAAAACATCACAGAAAACACATGAATACTAAACATTAGAACAATGCAGTATCAACAGATGTGCTCTCTGTGAGCTGCTGCTGATTGTCTCTCTCCACTGTAATCAGTTTTCATCCAGCTGTGCTGAATAAAGCTGCATTACAGTCTGACAAGGACAGTTTAACCAGCGTTTATACTTCCTGTATTGGAGGTTATGGTCCTTTTTATTGTTGTTGTGCAGTGCTCAGACTCAGCAGGTAACAACCAGGAGCCAAGTTCATTTCTACAATCAGTTTTCTATCAACCTTCCCCATCCACCCCATAAATCTCATCATTACCTTTAAAGACTACACCATTTTTAGGCATTTCATATTCATAGAGCTCATTTCTTTTGTTTGTTTTTTCTCATATTTTCTATTTGATATAAAAAATGAATGACTCTAAGATGCCAGTGAAAATTGGATTTAAAAAAATACCATTTGCATTGATGAATCTTATAATAAAATATAAAAGCATGCATAATATCTGATTGTCTTTCACCATTTTATTTTATTTTAGATAGATATAAATATGTTCCTACATCCCAAGCACCCACTATCTTCCACTCATCGTAAAACCACCACCACCGTGCCGCTCCTTCTATATACACAATGAGAAATATTAATGGTATTGTTCGTGTGAGTCAACAATAACATCACATTTCGCATTTACTACCTCTCTTTGGCATCACACCTCATTTGATTTCTTTTCTACCTCACTGACAAAGATTCCTCTTTCCCATCATCCCTTCATTAGTTTCACCATACAACAGTGAGTGTTAGAGCCAGTTTCTTACAATTATACATATGAACACTATATACAATAAAGTATATAATAATTGTAAAATAATGAAATGAGCACCTTTGAAGAATATCTCCTTGCCTGCTATCTACCTGCTTCAGCTCTTCTTCAACATGGTTTCCATAATCTTGGTGGGTTTCTTATTTGTTTAATTCCTTAATTAGTTAATTCTTTAGTATATGTGCAGTATTTGCTAGCATGCTGAAGAAGGTTTTTCGCATAAACCAGTATCTGACACCAGACACAAAGTCTGATAAGCCTGTTAAACACTCCCTGATGACACAAACCGGACACAAGCGTGTAAAACAGTCACGCAGTGTTGACAACATCAACACCTTCACAAGTGAACCACCACAAATTTTCCACTGCAACAACGGAAACACACACACACACACACACTCACACACAAAATACCCATCCCACTACACACCCACCCCCCCTCTTTCCCCTCTTGTAGCTTGTGAGTACTTGAATCATTTGTTTTTGCTGGTGCTTTTGAAATTTTGTGGCTTATAATTTATTTATCAGTTATTGATTTGCTTCTCCTACTACACCAGCACACCTTCACACACACATACACCAGCTACACCCCCTTTCCCTTTCCCACTTTTTCATTCACACAGAAACAGGGAGGCATGTGCGAGGAAAAGTACATTCTGTTGTCTCTTTTGTTGCCCTGTGTCACACACACACACACACACACACACACACACACACACACACACACACACACACACACACCCACACACACACACACA
>JBBMJY010000012.1:8034710-8053999 GCA_037833715.1 Toxotes lorentzi | reverse complement strand
CACACACACACACACACACACACACACACACACACACACACACACACACACACACTCACACTCACACTCACACACACTTGACCCTGGTGCCTCTGTCTTCAGTCAGAGCTAACCTTTACTCAGAGAAGCCTGTGGTTTTCCTTTCAATTTCTTTTGCCTTCATCTAAAATCGCCTCCTCCCCTTTAAATCCCTCCATCATCCATCCATCCGGCCAGCCCCAGTCTCCTCTCATGCAACTATTCTGCTCTCTTCACCTCACCTTTCTTTCATCCCCTCCCTCTCTTCTCCATTCATACATCCATCTTTAATAATTTTCTTTCATATTCTGACTTCATTTGCCCCCTCCATGCCTCTCCTCCCTGCTTCCATCCCTCCCTCCCGCTCTCCTTCACTACCTCTCTAATCCCTCTTTCTCTACCTCCTTGCCTCCAATTAGTCTTTGTTTAAATTTATCCTCTCTTTCACCTATCCCAGTTTCCCTCCATTTCTACATCCATACACCCCCACATGCCAGTCCTGTTTCTTTTCCTTTTGACAATCCCCATGATTCCGTGCATCCATATTTCCTGCATTTGCACATTTTCCCTCAGTTTCCCTCCATTTTTGTCTCCCTCCCTTTCTCTTACATCCCACCAAATACTCCCCCTGCCTCCATCCCTCCCTCTCTTCCTCCCTTCCGCTATCCTTCCGACTCTATTCTCTGTTTGTTCAAGGCCTCTTTTAACGAAGCCAGTCTCCTCCCAGGTCTCAACAGGCTATTGTCAATACTGATGTCTGGCCTCACACACACACACACACACACACACACACACACACACACACACACACACACACACACACACACACACACACACAGACTCATGTGAGAGCAAAAACGCACAAACCCTCAGACTCATAAACATGCACCCAACAGTACACATGGCTCTCTATAAAGGTTGCAGCCTCTTCTGTCCTTTGTCCTGTCTTGTAAATTTGTTTACCATTTAACACTACCTCACCACACACACACACACACACACACAGAGAGAGAGAGAGAGAGAGAGAGAGAGAGAGAGAGAAGGAGTGCCAAATTCACCAGGTCTCCACCACTGAGCTCTTTTCAGGCCTGTATTCACTGATTTAGAGTGACAGGTCATTGTAATGCAGAGAAAGGAGAAACATTAACAACATGCGGTTTGCACGTTGGTGGAGTATTCAAAGTGTGCTACAATGAAAACTTGGCGTGGCAACAAAATCACTGCCCAGAAGCTGCTAAAGAAATGAGCATTTGAACAAACACCAATAAATCAACTGTAATTCAGTAGACACACAGGTCAAGGTTTCAGCTGTTAATTGCAACAATAATACACATCTGAGTTTCAGCAGGAAGGGTCAGCTCATCTGATGCTCAATAATAAAATCTGAGCAAACTTGTTACAGACTGTCACTAAACGACAGTTTAGTTCAACATGAACACACACTGTAAGAAACATTCAAAATTATAAATCACAACACTAACACAAGAGGCTGCTGGGAGGTGGAGAGAACTAAATACTAAACTAAAACTAAAGGTAGTAGTGCTCAGTGTTGGTGCATGCAAACTGGTAGTCCTTTTGGTAACACCTATGTTGAACGATTTCGCAACTTGTGATTTACATCCAGTGCCAATGTTTAATCCCTGTCCTGTGCTGGCATTAGTGAGCCCATCTATGAAGCAGAAAATTTAGGATGGAGAGGTCAGAGAAATCGATGGTCATGTCCCATCACGTCCTGTCACAGAACATTTAACTTTTTATTAACTATAACCGTGACCTTTCTCTAAATTACCCTAATAATACCTTAAAAATAGTTTGCCCTAACCTTAAAGGTGCCATAGTAGCCATGTGCAGATACTGGAAAGCAAGAATTTTACAAATGCTGGCATTTACTATCTATACTGTCCACTTTAGGTTACTGTCCCTTTGAATAGTAAATTCTTCTTATTCTTCTTAAAATTTTAAACTTTCTCCTTAAAGCCAGTGTTAGTTGTACGCCTTCATTATTTCTTTAACAGAAATCATTAATCGACTCCAAATCGCGAAGATGCCAGTTTATAGCTGTGTTCTTCAAACCTGCAGAAACTTTCATCAAAGATTTTAAACATAGAAATAGTATGTGACAGGACGTGACCAAATCTTTTCAGGGCAATTTAATAATACACTGGCTCTAAAAGGCACCATGGATCTTTGCTTATTTGTTATTTAAACAAAAGTTCATCCCTCTGTCCTCATCTCTCTTTCTCTTGATTTGTCCTCCCAAAGCAGCACTCCTGCTCATATAAATATTTCACATCCAAAACTTAAAAAAGCCTGTTACTTTACACTTCAAAGACCCTAGTGTATGCATCACTCCATCATACACACACACACAAACTCTCACACCCCAACTACAGACTCACATATATATAATAATGCACACATTCACAGTACACTTACAGTAGCACCACACCAGATTCATACTCACACATACAAGTACACATTGACAGGTATATAAACATACAGAAAATACAACACATTTTCCCATTTGTACGCACAAAATGGTGATTTGCACACAAACACACACACACACACTGCTGTGCACTGCAGGCCTGGGACTGACCAGGGAGAGGTGCAGGCAGATACACACATCTCATTAATGATTTATGTCATGAGGATGAGAAGAGAAGAGCTGATAGATTCTGCTCTCAAAAAACACCCCTATAGCTTCCTGCTTGACCAAAACAAAGATACTGCAGAGGGTCTCATGTATATTCATGTAAATCTCAAAAGAGGCCAATGTATCAAAAAAAAAATACCCATGAAGTATCCAATAACAAAACTCTACTGAGTTTTTACGTTTGATTGGAAAAATAATAAAAGAGGCCTTTCGCCCAATGAAAGCAATTTAGAAAGGCTGTTTGTTGAGCCAAAAGTGTCTAAAATGACCTGTATTTGGCGTACCAGTTTCATGTTGTTGCATTAGTAAGAAAACCCAATGGACAGATTATATTTAGGACTCTGTGAAATGAGTCTCATGTTGACCAGGAGGCCAAACAGTCCGGAAAGAATTCATTTTCTTCCATGCCTCCAAGAATTTGTGTACAAAATATCATGGCAATCCATAACAGAAATTAAATTTCAGTCTGGACCAGACAAGAGGTGGAGCAGCTGAACAACCACAGACTGACATTGTCATCAATAGCACCGTGCTGCTAAGAGGGATCAACTTAAAGTTTCCTTGTGTAAAACTGTAATTTTTAAAGATAGCCATTCATTTTCAAAACTTTCAAGGCCTTAATTTGCTTCTTCACTGGCCAAGCAAGGACATTTTCAAGGCCAGAGGGAACCCAGTTGATTTTTCTTTGGGCTCTTCTCTCCCATGGCTTGTAAATCTATACACAAAAATGTACTCGATTGTGTGTGATTCTGTGAATGTGTGTGTATATGTGCTCTCACACATCAAGCAGGTGCAGTTGCAGTGTCTAATAACAGTCAAGCAGCCGTCTGTCAGAGCCTTTGTAGCCAGATAGAATGAACTAGAACTTAGTGGTGTGTTAGACTCATCAAAGCCTGCCAACACTGGACCTAAAATCATTTTACTGCTCTGGAGAGCACACAGCTGCACTGATTGAAATACCACCTGACCTCACTGAGTGTTTGTGTGTGTGTGTGTGCTTGTGTGTCTACAGGCCTCAGTGTGAGTGACAGGTGGCAACTGGAAAGTATGCGTGCGTGTAGACTTGGAAAATTGTGACTTTTTCAAAGTGTGAGTCTTGCGGCTTGACTACAAGCTCATGTGTGTGATGTGTATGTTGTATGTGTGTGTGCGCATGTGTGTGTGTGTCACTGTTGTCCCGCAGTCTGTGTAATTGCTTGGCTGGAAAACCCTTGACTTTCTGACATTTGAGCCCACGACAATCCCTCTTTCTCTTTCTTTTTTTTTTAGATAGGAAACAGCAATCTGTGGAAAAAAAGACAAAGAAAGTGAGTGAGAGAAAGAAAGAGAGAAAAATAAAAGTGAAAGGATGAGAAGGAGAGAAGGACAAAGTGTTCCCTGTGCTCCGTTATGAATCCCAGAGTTCTGGGCGATTCTCCCAGGATTGGGGGTCAACCAAGTACTAGAACCAAGAGCCAGTGATCCACAGCACAGGACGGAACAACACTGAAACTTACAGGAAAATATACACTGTCAGAGCACAATAGGTCAGAAGAGCCAGAGCTGAAAGACTTAAAAGAGGTGAATGGTTTTAGTATCTTTTGACCCTTTTTAACAGTACTACAGAGAGATGACAAGTTAAAGGGAGCCTAATGCAAGTGAAATGCAAGTGAAGTTCCTAAATTTCTAAAAAAGTTCCTGGGTTCCCGATAAAGTTCCTGCAGAGGAAATGGACTGTTTGAAATTCATTCAATACAGATGCATTACTATAAACATGCAGTATAAACAGTTGCACAAAAAAGCATATTTAGATCATGTGTGCCAGCAATATATCATTTCTCATTTCTCACCGTCTACGTGTCCGAACCTCCCATTTAAGGGAGGATGGAAATCAAGAGGCGTCTGAAATTAAACACACTCGGCGGATCATCCTTCACTCCCTCCATGACACACAGCCCCTCTAATTAGATAAACTGCCGGTGAAATCAGTAGCTACTGTACCTGAACTCCACCCTCCCATCAATTCCCCATCTGTCTTTGTATGAACTTTATCAGATTTTCTCCTCAGCTCCTCTTCTAACTCTAAACTGTCCTTTTCATCATATGTCTTCTCATGTGTTGAGGGTGTTATTTAGCACTTGCTGCCATAAGTTCATTTGGTTCTATATCATTCTAAGAGCAACAAATACATTTTAGCTGTAGTTTATACATTCACTCGGGTGTCACCGCACACAATAAAAAACATCACATTCCTTTTCATAAATTATATTTAACCTAAATAACGTTTTTTTTTCCAGTATTATGGATTTTTAACAGTTGTATCAGCTTTTAACTTGACTTGGCAAGTCAAGACCTGCATATTCTTCCACTCCCTCCCACTGTCAGTTATCTGTTATTATTTCATGGTAGACTGGACAGCTTGGCTCTGTCCATCACTGTACACCCCTTTATCTCCCTCTGCACTCCCTCTCTCATCCACCCATCACTGCATGTCTTCTTCCTTTTGCTAACACTGTGTCTTCCTCAGTCCATTTCTCTTTGTGCCCGTCTCTCACCTGTCTTTCTGGATTAAGCTATCTAATCTAATGTGACTGTGTTGTGACAAATGGTTTAACAATGAAAATGCCTCATTCCATTTCCAAAATTGTTAATGATTGTTTCTTCCATTTTTCCACTTCAAACCATTCTTCCTCCTATTCTTCCATCACATCCCTGCCTTTTTCAATTATACATTTCATTTGATTGCACATAAAAATTATTTCAAAACTGAGTATTTCCACACAACTTTTGTTTTTAAATGAGCAAAAGATGCAGGAAATGAGCTGCTTAGGCACATGATGTCCGCGTTTGTTGAAGCAGATGCAATGCAGACAAACTATGTCTGGGACATTGTGTCATTCAGATGTTTTAGAAATGCTTAATCATTTAACAAAGCAACAGATTTTTAGGATTTTCCTAATTTTATTTGCCCTGTACACATATTTTCCCCACTGACATATCAAGAGATGTAAAGAATAGCAGTTTTATAGTCTTAAGGCCTTGAATTTGCATTAGATGCATTCAGATTCTTCACCGTCCCTTCTCTCCTCCCTCTGTGCCATTTAAAATCTTTCTTTCCTTTGCAGGAATGCTGACGGGGCATCACTGCCAAGTAGGACTCTGACCTGTCAGTGCAACACGATCCTGAGTACTTTCACTTCCATTGCTCTTTCCTGTGACCTCCTTTTTGCATCCATCTCATTTCCTCACCTGCACCAGTTTCTGATGTCACTTAAACACTCAATTCCCTTCGCTCTCCTCCTGCAATCTTGAACTGCAGTTCATCCTCTAATGTTCAACTGAATTCTTTCGCCTTCTTGCAGACAGAGTCAGTGAGAAAGAAAACAAGAAACCCAAGATGATGTGAAAGGTAAAGAGAGAAGGAGTAAAAGAGACTGAAAGTCACTCCTCACTTTCCTGGGTCGGTTCCTGATGGCCCTCCCATTCATTTTGTAAGCAGTAGCAGCTGCCTTCACCCTGGTAGAGAAAGTATATTTCATAACAGCTAATAGTTATTTGGTATTTTAATCATGTAATTCAAGAGACTGTCCAAATTTTTGATTGATACTTTGATATTCACTTTAACATCTTACCAGGATACCTTATTTTTTGTGGTAATATAATGACAAGCAAGTATAAGTATCCTGTTAACACAGCACTGCCCAGAGACATTCAGTCTACCACTGTGACCTTCTAGATAACAAGTGTAACGGAGCAAAGGCTTGACGAAAGAAATTTTGCGACAACGCCACCTGGGGAATTTCACCCCAGAAATTACTAAACTAAGTGTAAGGTTGAACATATAGCACAAGTTCTTTAATACCACTGGGCAAGAGACAGGGTTGAAGGTTTTAAAAGAAACAAGAACTTTATTTAACAAGATTAACTAAATTGAAGAATTGAAACGTTACAAAAGAAACTAAACGTCAGGCACTAAGGGATTACCTACCATAAAACGAGCACTTGGGCCTAGGAACGCAAACAAGACGAGGGCTTACCACAGCGTCAGAAAAAGCAGCAGGAAAACTGAAAAGGGAAGGTCCATAAAACGAACCACCCGTGACACCGCACACCAACAAAAAAAAAAGGAATCATGAAGAAAACACCGCCACCAACAGGTGCTGCCTCAGGCCCTCAGCACCTGTTTGAGGAAAAAAAAGAAAATTAAAAACAGACCAAGTCTGTTTTTAATCTGTTTTTATTTTTTATTTTATTAAATAAAATTATAATACACCTCCCATGAAATCTCATTGGCTTAGATTAACAAAATTGTGTAAGCTTGATATCAATTATGGCTGAAAAGCTAAATTTCAGACATTATTTTATTTTGAAATAGTGTGTTCAGAAAGAAATTTTCTTGTGTCATTTGACCTCTGGATCTTCTGTACAGTCTGTGTTTATTTGGCCCAAACAGCCAATGTCTCAGTGGTGCAGATGTTAGCTGTAAGCTAGCTAGCAATGTACACACCAACTGTGTATATGTGAACGTGTAGGAGTAGCAGGAGAATGTGTAAAGTAGCAGGAAACACTGGTGCCATTTTGTACAGAGCGATTGTCTTAACATTATTCTTAAAAATACATTTTAAATGAAATGTAATGTGAAAGGCAGAACAACAGAGACCACCCAAAAACATTTTACGCTTGCTCCACGTGTGCACACAACCTGACCCCAGCCCCAGATACTCTGGGCTTAGCCCCAGACTTGCCAACTCCTAGAAATACCCCTCCAATAAACCATAAATCAAACCTAATGGTCAAGACCTACTAGCAGTAAACAAATCCCTCAATAACATCTGTGCAACTTCTTCCTCATTGTTGTGGGTGAGTCATCTCCTGCTATTTACTGGCATCCATACAGAATTAATAGTAATAGTAATAAAGTCAAATGTATGTTGTACCTTCTTTGTTGGGTCTTCACTGTTTGTATGCGTGAGTAATTCAACTAAATGACTAGAAAATAAACTGTAGATAAAAAACATAAGCAATATGTACGGTACACAACAAACTACCAGTAAAGGATCACTGCATGAACATGGTTATAAAAGAATGTGTGAACACTGTAGCTTTCTCAGCTTTGGCCTGAGTTGTGCCTACTGCAGCATGGCTCCATATGATAAGAAAGAACAGTGGCCGTCCTCAAAAATAGGTAAGTGCTTCTGACGTGGCACAAGGATTACCTGTGGAAAGGGGTGTTTCAGTGACTAATCAGACAATGTGAAGGGCCTTGCATGAAGTCATGAAGTTTTACAGACAGGGAAAGCCATTGTTCACAAAACTGCAAGATGACTTTTGCAAAAAACATGAAATTAAGCCTGATGAATGTTGGCAGCACGTTCTTTGGTCAGGTGGAACCAAAATAAATTAGTTTGGATCAGATAGGGTCCAGCATGTTTGGTGCTGACCTGGCCAAGACTACCACATTGACAGCACTGTGCCAGTTGTTTAGGATGAAGACAGCAGTGTGATGATATGGGGCTGTGTATGTGTGTGTGAACAATTTCAGATATTGTCAGGAAGTGTTGCTATCTGTTGCTGTGAAATTGCTTCCTGTGTGGGGCCATTATGACCTTTTCAAGTAATGTATGTGTGAGTGTGTGTGTGTGTGTGTGTGTGTGTGTGTGTGTGCGCACGCACACATGTATCAACCCCGCCCCATGCATACCAAATACACACAGAGCTGTTATGACAGGACGCACAGATAAGCCTGGCGCTCACAGACCAAAAATACTCACACTACACCGTGGGAAACAAAAGCTTGTGTGCAGCTGTGTGTGTGCCGCCCAAGCTTATGCTTCTTCATTTACCGTTGACCAACCAAATTGTCTTTGTGTGTGTATCTCTTATATATCCTCATATACTTCCCATCTCTGTGTTTCTTCATGCCTCACCTCTTTTCACAACTGAAATATGTGTCAATTTACTTCAATATACGTTCATGGATGTGTGTGTGTGTGTGTGTGTGTGTGTGTGTGTGTGTGTGTGTGTGTGTGTGTGTGTGTGTTTCAGTGTTACTCAAGGACACTTAAATGCTGATAAGTGGCACAACACAACAACCCCACATCCAGAGACCTTGAGAGGAGTCAACCGAAGTGTCTCACACACTAACACACACACAAGGAAATAGACACTTATTATGGTTATAAAATAGACTGCAAGTGGAAATGGAAGACAAACTAATACTATTTGAAACATACAGGATGTGACGGCAGTATATAATGTGTACACACATACTGCTGACATACAGTTTATAATGGTTAATGACTAAAAGATACACACAACAAATTTCACAAACACAGAAGGTGACACTCTTTCCCTCTTATTTTCTCTCAATATTCCATCTAATTCACTCTTGTCCCCATTTTTATTCTCTTCATATTTCCTTTTCTTCTTCTCTGTCCTGTCCTTGGCTTTTATTTCTCTCTCTGTCTTTTTTTTTGTATCACTTTCTCCTTCATTCTCTCTGTCTCTCTGTCTCTCTCTGTCTCTCTCTCTCTTCTGCCCTTGGCTCTCATCCCTTGTTCTCTGTCCTGTCTGCTCCTATTATCATGTGTGGCTTTTTTATATCCATCTGCCTTTCCTGCTTTATCTTCATTTACAACCACCATGCACACTGACAGTGCACTGTGTGCTGATTTATTATGGGTACAAAAGATATGTGTTTGTATAAGTGTTTGTGCACATATATGGGAAGGTCCCAATCATTTCGAAACAAAGAGGGGAAGAAAGAAGCAAAAATATATAAGAGAAGGAAGGATTTAACTGAAACATAAAAGTAAAAATCCATCAGTATGTCTACTCACAAACTCTTAATAAAAGCTATTTATCAAATTTCACTTAACTTAAAATACTCTAAAACTTTTAGAGAGGTCTGGCCTGTTTCTTAAGTTGGTTGCTGTGAGAGTCTCATATGGCTGAAGTACTGAGTCGAATACAGACCTACTCACCTAAAACAATATTCATTTTCTGTTTAATATATTACTGATCACAATGACCTGAAGGAATACATACAATTCTAATTATTAGGTAGTTTCATGCATGCTAACTGCAACTGTCCTGTAAACTGATAAGAGTTTAAAAGATAGGAAATATTTGACATAGCACTTGGTGAAAAAGGCAGGAACAAAGCTGGTGTTGATTTCGCTTGCAATTGTTTCTTCTATGTCTGTACTTGTCAGTGTGGTGCTATATTCCCCTTATCATATTTTCTCTGAAGTACCACTTCAAACAGCAACAACATTTTTTCCCTGCTCTGGTTTGGTTTGCTGTTGACCAGAAAATGGGGTTAAGTTCTTGAATCTGAGTATCTCTTCTTCACCTGGCGTGCAGGGCTTTGATTGCCTAAATGTTTTGGCTCTTGAGTTTTCAAACAACAGTCAATTTTAAATCAGTATACTTAAAATGAAGAGGGCCATGTTGAGGAAATGAAGGAAAGAATTAGAGAGGTATTTATATATCACTGATCACTAGTAGATGAATTGTTTGGCTTACAGCTATTTTGATAATCAAGCTTTTAGCTTCTAAACTGTGAGTATTTGCTTCTTGTCTTCTTTTTTTGTCTTCCTAAGACAGAAAAGGTAAAGTGATGAGAACACACTGTTTTGTTGGAGGATTGGATGGTTTAAAAAAAGATTGAGGACACATGGAAGGAAGGGGAACAAAATATGTAAAGTTAAGAGAGAATGAAAAGCAGACATGAGTAGGGATCCTAAAAAAAAAAAAACATAAAGGGAGGAGATGAGGGAGCAGCTGGATGGAGGGATTGTATGGGGGTGCCCTAGGGAGAGGAGGGGATGGAGGATTGACTGCAAGTGCTGGGGGGAGAGGAGGAAAGTGAATGCTGGGTGTTTGGTGAGAGGATAGAGGCAAAGGTAGGATGAATGGGGTTTTATGGAGGATGGGAGAACTTGTATGTGTGCAGAGGGGATAAGAAAGCGACCTAAAGGGGAAAGAACAGGTGCCAGACGGATCGGATGAGAGATTGAGACAGAAGAAGAGATGGAGAGCAGAGAGACAGATAGATAGAGGTACTGGGGATAGATATCACCATTGTTCAAGACTGTGAACTTGTGCCAGACATGATTAAAGACTTGGCCCAAAAACCCTTAAGCATGGGTAAAACCCTTTGCTGAAGTCTATGCGCTGAAGGGATGAGTGGGTGGGTTAGTAGGATAAACAGCAAAAGAGAGGAGAAAGAGGGTGAGGAGGAGGGAGGGAAAGAGGAAGAGGAGGGGGGAGAGGTGAGGAAGAAGAAGAGGAAGGTGAAGATCCCCTTAGGAGGCCAAATAGGCTTATGTAAGGCTCCTGCAGAGAAAGACGAGAGTCATGGCCGTTTACTTCTGTTTAAGTGCACACACTCACACACACACATGCAGAACCAGTGACATGCTGGCCGGTGTCCCAGACGTCTCCCCTGAGTATATAGTATGCACACACTGGCATACTCAGACAAAGACCTGGATCCGCAGACGCACTTTCTGTAAACAACAGAACAGAAATGCTGATACAGGGAGACGGAGGAGAAATACAATGTAAATCAATGGCAAGATAATGGCATAATAACCTGATAAACTGGATGAGGTTCCCATGTATGGATTAAAACCCAAACCTCAAGATTTACATTAAATGAAGCCTTAGTTTGGACAAGGATTTATCTGCTGGACAGGATTACTGGCTGAAGATAATAATATATCCTAAGGTCAGAAAAGAGTAAAAGAAAACCGCAATAAACTGAAATTTATTCAGTACACTGATTTACGTAAGAGCAGATAGAAAGCTGAGTCAACATTTGGAAGGTTAGCAACTCAGCGGTTTACAAGAAGACCACTGAGGACAGTCGTTATCAGGATTGGACATAATGTGACAGATTTTGTCTTTTCTCTTCCATTTATTTATTTGAATAAATTCCTGCAACACAGACAGCTGATGTCATGGAAAAGAGATTATGAGACAAACTGACAACCAAAAACACATATGTATACCATATGAGGTAACTCATACTGTATTTATTGTGTCTCTCTGCGTTATGTTTGGGTGTTTTATGAGAAATCACAAAGCTAAAAATTTAATTTTTCAATGCCAAGATATTGTTTTCTCTTCTGTCGTATGTTTTAAAAGGTCCCTTTGTCAGATTTACAAACCCTCCAACCCCATTTCCTCACCAGCACACCGGAGATGAGAGCTGAGACAGAGCAACTGTTAAATGGTTAATCCTGTCATAAACAGACACACCTGCAGCAGCATTAGAGAGAGACAAGAGAGAAAAAAGCATCAGGGAAAGGCGCAGGTGCAGCCAGTAAGCATGGTTTTTAACAAGGGATTTTAAATCCTGGAAAAATCCCACAAATGATCACCAAACTGCAGCAACAGAATCCACAGCACAGGCTTCTGATGATTCCCAAGGAGTTGGATCTGTAGAGGTCTGAACCCAGTGGGAAGGGCTGAGATGGTTGCCTTTCTTATGATTGCCATATATCAACCCCAAATTAAATTGAAGTTACATAGAAAGCCAAAAAAAAAAAAATTAAAATTAAATTTCTGTGCAATTTAATGGAGTCCTTTTCGATTCACAAAAAAGTTGGAGGCATGCTAACTTGCTGATGTAACCCAGCAGAAACAGAGTTTCCTTGTTTTGTTAAATATTTGATATTCAATCATAATTTTATTTTCTTGTTACTTTCTGGTTCACAAAACTTACAATTTATGTGTCTGTCAAGTTTATTTTATTGTTACTGGTCCAATCACACAGTAATGAAATGCTATAGGAGGGAAGAAGCAAGTCCTCTTTCAGGTAGCAAGTGCAATAGACACTTCGAAGCAGCGAGAGAAACAGACGTAAATGAATGAGAACTGAGAAGTAAACTCTTTTCGGTTATTGCACATAAGTCGGTTTCAATCATTTAAAAGTATTCGAAAGGAAAAACAAGTGACTGAGACAAGTCAAAGCCTGTTGATGTGGGTTTACTTCAGTTGGACCGTCTCAGTGAATGATTTTTAGCTAAGCTAATGTAGCTAATGGCGGTAAGCCTGTGTCGCTTCGTCTGGCTGTGTACTAGGTGTGTCTGCTTGCTAGCTTATGTGCTACATGCAAAATGCGATAGTTACTGCTGTAACTTTTGTTAGAGATGTTGGCTGCTAAGTAGTATTTTTTTTTCTACAAGGTATTCTAATATAAACTGTTCAAATTAAGTTCATCTGGGTCTGTTTTCACCTTTCTGACTATCACACAGCACAGCATTTACCTCCATGTACCTAGAAACTGGTCCACTACTTAACTAATCAAAGCTTACTTATGGTGCTCAACCATTATAGGAAGGTTAGCAGGGTTACACAGGGGTATATTTGAAGCTGTTCAGCAAGGCCAAGCTCAAAGGCAGGCTGAGGTGTCTGCTGTTAAAGAGAAGAGACAGATGCGATACCTGTTTAAATATCTCTCCTGGCAGGCATTCATAGTTGCTCTCATTTGCACGTGTTACAAGCTTTTGATGTGTTAAGACAATTGGACTTGGTGCAGTGGCTCATTCTTGAGGTCAGTTGGCCTTCTGGTCAGCTGCAGTGCTGCAAAACAAAAAAGTATATAAAACATCTGTAAAACTGATGACCGTTACAAACAAGGTCTAAAGGACTAGGTTCAAATATATACACCTATTGCGCTTCTTCACAAGCTAAGCGAGAGGATCAAAACCACTCTCATGTCTGTAAAGTTAAGCTAGAGTCAGTTAGCTTAGCTTACAGTCTTGAGGCAGCACTGAAGCTCACTTGACACATTACATCTTGTATCTTTAATGAGGACAAAAACTTAAGTATAAAAATGTCACAGAGGGATTTTACAGCAGGGGTTATGTCCCTTAATGGGACCAATCATTTTCTGGACTCTCAGCTGGGTCCACTGGCCAAGAAGACTTAAGGAAGCCACTCTCCTCAGGCCAAATTTTACACCGTTTGTTGAAATAGTCCACTGAGTATTCAAAAGCGTACTTTGTTTGAGAGTGAGATGGAAACAAAGCTGATTCGTTATGATTTTATTACAAACATTTTATTTGTTGCACCTATACAACAGAATATGCAAACCAGTGACCCCTGTAAACTCAGAAACAGCTTTTCCACATCAAATGCTCCTCTTCAAACATGCACACACAGAACCACATGCAGTGGAGTCTCAAAAGCCAGAACAGGAGTGAGTGGCGTAGTTTTTCATATGTATCAGAGAATAATATTCATTAGCTACTAAGATCGTGATATGCTCCATGTGGATTACATGGAGAAGCAAAGGCAGTTGGGTCATCATCATCATTAGAAATGGCCACCACACTCATTCACTCACACTTTTTCTCATCTATTCTTGTTTCTCCTCCTTCTCTGTCAGGCACACTCAAACACGAACCCTGTATTTACCGTCTCAAAAGATGTGTAGATAAAAAAGATGGAAAGATAGTGCAAGAAGAGAAAGTAATTATCAGAATAAACGAACTTGTGTTGTCATGTCATGCAGCAGTGAGCTCATCCCTTTACTGAACTGCGCTAACACTGTTGGAACTGATGTCATCTGGTGACACACAATAGGGCTGACAACGACGAACTAACACCACAGACCAAGTAACAAATAACAAAGCCACAACCAAGTCAAATTAAATGGGTGGTGCTGCAGTAGGAAGTAGGAAGTTGTCATTTTGAACCTGTAATTTTGGACAGCACAGCCTGTACATGTGAACACAAAGATTATTTCTCAAAAGCCACAAGACACATTTTAGATCTGGCATCTTTTCACATCAATATCAGTGTTGCTCACTTCTGACAAAATCCCATAAATATCTCAAAAAACAATACAGACAGCTGGTGTCTCAGAGGTTTAAACCAGTTATTAGTCAGAGACACCCACCTCATTCCTGACCCATGAGACTCTGCCATTTCTAGCCCATGGCTTCAGTAAACGGAGGAACTGGAGGGACTGAAAGAAATCAAAATGGTCTTTCTGTTTTTTTGCTCTTGCTGCAACTCATTTTACGTTTCTTTTATATTCCAGTTCACATCCCTTCATCTCTATAATTCACTCAAGGTTGCTCTTTCCCTGCCAGCAGCCTGTCAGGGAGACAGCAATGTGTATGTGTCCATATGCACGTGTGTCATATTATGCTCCCCACATAAAGGTAAAAGCAGCTTTTAATTCTAAAATGCATATCCAGATGACAGATTTGTAACTGCGTAACAAGACCCCATAACAATAATTTCCTTTTGGAGTTTGACAGGCCTGAAAACTTGATCCAGGCCCAACCAGAACACCAACACCTCTTGTATGGGTCTGTGTGGAAGCCTCCTGCCTTTAACGAGCCCTAACCACAACCCCGAGTCAGGAATAATGTCATATTATTGAATTTCTTTTGATGTTTTCAGCATGGTAAGTTCGTCATGTTAACATAATAGCCCACCTGCAGAGTATATTAGCACAGGAAGTGGATGGAGAGCTGCAGGAAGTAACATATAGTTACACAAGCAGCGGTGCTGGGTTTTAATCTTCCAAGGGTATTCACCCAGCTGAAATAAGTGCAATACTGAACTTTCCTATGGTTACTTTTTTTTTTTTTTTAAAGCATGGCTATAGCGTAGGTTCCAGTTTAGCCATGTTATTGAAATGACTTAACTGGAGGTGAGACTAGAGGGAGTGCACTAGAAATACCAATTATAATCAATCGATCAATGGCTAAAGAAGGTGTGTGTATACAGAGTCAAATTTTAACATGGAAGTCAAAAACTGGTATCGGAAAATAAATGTTTAGAACCAACAGACTGGTTCTTCTGCCTCTTCAATATGTTGGGTAGGTTTTGTCCATCCAGTGTGATCGTGTGGCTGCTCCTTTACCACAACATGCCCCATCCAGGACTCTGTTCTAGCGAGTCCAGCGTCACTGCTAGCTTAGAGCTCAGATTTGAAATAATTAAAAAGAAGTTAAACATCAAAATACATTGCTTGTCCATGTTCTCTAGAACAAATCGCTGATGAAAGATAATGCCGCTTATGATGTGACAGTGCTGTGGTTAAGGTTCAGTTAGGTTTAGTCACAAACATGAATTAATGAGTTGTTTATATCCCAAGGTAACCTGTTAAGGGCTACTATTAGTGGTATCTTTACCACATTAATCACAAATGGAGTATCAGCTATCACTGAGTTTCACTGTGTGTTTTTTGGGTGGGATGTGTTCATAAAAGCTATTACCTTCAGCTGTTGTTTACTCAACACATTTGAAATCCACTTAGGCTCAGATTGCTGCTCAAATTTAGATTTCCTGGCTCCAATATTAATATATAATATATAAAATACAAACCGCAAACCTAAACTTTGAATGTTGTCACCCTGTTAATCGGCCTTTAGCGGTTGTCATCATAGCATAGATAGAGGTTAGTACGTTAGGCCATCTAATGCCAGTCAGCTCAGTTGGCCGTTATCATGTGGCTGATCTTCATCGTAATGGTTACAATTCTAAGCACAGAGCGCACATAAATATCTTGGTTCAGGCACAAACATGACTTGGTTAAGTAGGTAAACCATGGGCCGTAATAAGCTGTTTGGGTAGCCAACCTGTAGGGTTGTTTCTCAGGGAAGGACAGTGTCAGTGAGATGCACCTTCAGGCCTACTGGTAGGCACAGTTTGCCCCTTGTGAAATATGGTTGTAGGAGTGTTGACAACTTATGAAGGCAATTTAACGAGGAACTAACAAAGTGGATGGTACATTTCATTTCATTCTCTGGCATCTTGTTTTTTTATCTCTATTTTCTCAAACCAACTTTCCATGTCTCCCCACCATCGATATTACTGTCCTTCAACTACCTTTTTAAATTCACACGTGCTTCCTTCATTGATGCATCTGCTCCTGAAGTTTTGCTTCAATCCGTTCCACCTCACCTCTTCTTGCAGGTGAAAAGGTCTGAGGCCCCATAACACGATAAACCCTCAGTGTGACCTTCAGATCATTCCTCACACCCACAGTCTTCTCCCTCTGTTATCTAGCTTAACATTAGCCTCTCCATCCTCACCAGTTTCCTTTTCCTCAAACTACAGCCCACTTCTTGCACCATTTTTTTTTTAGCATTTGCCTTTCCCTCCCTATTGATTTCATTTTTTCTTTCAATTTCCCAGTGTGGTATTTTTTTTTCCTTTATTTTCTTTGATCTTTACTTCCTAATCTCTTCCAGAGGGGATTTGCTAGCTGGTTTACACTGTTGGAGATCTGGAAATGGCATCCAAAGCCTTGCACCTCACTCTGACTTAGCCATTTTCATCCTTATTGCACTTCTACACTGCATGCTTCAAAAACTGTATTAGATTTAGAAGTCGGAAAATAATCATTAATATTGCATTAAACTGTCCTGGACTTGTTGAAGATTAGAGTTCACTAACAAGGTTAGCGTGTAGATGAATGTTCAGATAATTGATGATCATCACTGATCATTGGAGAATGATACTGAAATTAACATTTCCCTTTTCATGTTAACCCGCAAATACTCTGCAGATTGGTTGTAGGAAGAACTACACAATGAAAATGACATATTCACACTCACCTAATGTCTATTAGTATTTATTCTGCCGTGGACGAATTCAGTGATGAATTAACAAGAAGGCATAACCAGAGCAACCAGAAACATATGGGGGTTTACGTGTGGGCAAGTTCTTGATAAACTTCATTTATTCAAACAGAAAATCTAATCAGTGGTTACATGATTTGTCTCCAGTAAAAAACTACTACAGAAAATAAACCAACCACACAAGTGATGATGTCCCCAGTGTTGGCGGCCTCAGGTGTCTCAGGTGTGTCAGGTCCTGGGCATAATTGCTTGGTTCCACCCTTGTTATAGAGGGACTGATTTCACCTGTGATTGAAGCTTTAGAAGTCAAACTGCTTCCACACTCTGTTTCTCTCCTACAAGTCCCTTTTTTTTTCCAAGGGTGTCCGTGTTTTGTTTAGTATGGTTGTGTTTGGGTATTGGCCTTTGTTTGGTGCCACTGTTAATGAAAATGAGCACTGCTTGGTGAAATTTTGTGGTAAGAAAAAGGGCTGATCATAAAGCTCTTGGACAGCTTGCTTATAATATACAGCCTTTATTGTATCTACCACCTTCAGCTCCATGTGATTATACACCAGTGGATTATTTTATTTATTTATGTTATTAGTCTTGAATAAATGATGGGCAGCTGCTTCCTCCTGGGTGATCCACCCTTGTCTGTTGTGTTTTGCTCAAGCTGGTCACTGTTACTGCCATGTTTGGAATAACTTTCACTAACCTACAGAAGCGTTTGTGTTCAGAATGGCCACCCGCACTGTGTTACGGTGCGATGCAGTCAGAACAAATTTTAATACGAGCTGGAGGGACTGGTCCCTGGGTTCTCATCCACCTTGTTCCGTGCTGTGATCGATGCTGTTACATTTAGCCTGTTCTGGAGAAATTTTACCGTCAGCAACCTTTCACTAACCTTACTCCTCCCTGTTTCACCCAACCGGATCTTTTCCTGGTCTCTTCCCATCAGCCTCTTTGTCTTTCCTAGGGTTTTCCATGATGTGATCGGAGCTTCTCTCCTCTGGAAACTACTCACTCAGCAGCCTCTGCCTTAACCTTGTGTTGCACCATCTCACCCAGAAGTGGAAAGAAAATAATTATAGCTATTCTAGTTACAGATATATATATTTTTTAAATTTTGCACTAAATATGTCGGTACTTTTTTCTTTATTGACTACTTCTAAAATATTTTGTTAACAAGGTTACTAGTTTAAAAAAAAGTAGCCTTAGTCTTATTCGAGAGACCACGTGAGATCTGGTTTACATTAGCAAAACTCTCTATATACGTATGTATTATAAAGAATACATATTAGGGTACTGTAAGTTTGGCAAAAACCAAAGACATGAAGCCCATTTAAGACTGTTCAACCTCAAGTATTTATTACATAACAGAAATATGTGAAAAGTGCTGTAAGGTTTAACAGAGTGTAATATGTGCTAGAAATCTGCACAGGAAATCATCCTACTGTGGCTACTTGTCTCCCACTGACACTGACAAATATACAGTAAAAATGTGTAGATTGGTTCAGATGGCCTTGTAGAACACCTGACACTATGAGGTGACCTTACATCTCACCCTAATCTGTTGCAGTATGGTGCTGTTACACGCTCCAGTAGTTTTACTGTTGGGGATCCAGAGTTTGTCCACAGTCAGCAACTTTGACAAAACCTCCTATTTTTCATTCGTGTTGTACATTTCCCCAAGATTTCCAAGAACACACTAACTTTAACACACCATTACCTTACCACTAACCATTAACTGCCTTTTTTTTTCCTTGTTTCATTTCCATTTTTGCCTTTCACATATGAGATCCGAATTTGCACATAACAAAATCAAACAAGTTTCACAACTTGAAATTCTTCTACATTTTGTACCACAAGTCAACTCTACCACGAACATCCAACACCCACTTTAAAATCACTGTATTACAACTTGTCTGAAAAAAATCCAGGCATAGCTGACCAGCATAAAAGTATTTCAATTCAATTCAATTCAATTTTATTTATATAGCGCCTTCCACAATCAAATTGTCTCAAAGCGCTTCACAGAG
>JBBMJY010000012.1:8020683-8034610 GCA_037833715.1 Toxotes lorentzi | reverse complement strand
TGGGTGAAAGGAGGAAGAGGAGGAAGACAGAAAAGCTGGGAACAGAGGAGAGGAGGAGAGGGACATGCAGCATATAACATGATACAAACAGGGATGGACGTGGACAATGTTAGAAGTGTGTAGTAGATTTACATTATGGGTTTCAAGATTCAGATGTTGCTTTAGTGCACAAAAGCAAAACTATATTAAGGATGAGATTCACAAGTGAGTTAAAAAAGAAATTATTATCATTAGTAGTATTTTTAGAAAAAAAAACTTTAAATTTGTTTTTTTTTTTTTCCCATTCAGCTGAACCCGTCTATAAACACTAACAACATAATTAAAACCCTAAACTACTCTTAAGAAGTGGGAGCCAGTGAAATGTCCTCATTTTCTATTTTGTTTGGATGCTTGACCCTCATGGTTTCTGTGTGCATGTATGTGCATGATGTACACACACACACGCCTATAAAACCTGCTCCTGTTGTTTTCTGGCAGAGCTGCTGCCTCCATTTCCCAACAACCTCCTAATTAACCATACACCAGCTGCACCACCATCCGCCACTGAGACACATTTCTCTTTGCCACACCTTCTAGTCGCTCACAGGTGATGAGAGCCCATCCCTGCCCTATCAAGAAAACCCTGCCCCCTCTCCGTCTGCCAGCACAGCTCATGTAAACACATTTCTTGTTACAATCTAAACAGCTTATTCTTTGCTTTTGTATTTGGGGCTAGAGGTCATGTTTTGGACACAGTGGTGTTTTCCATCTTTTATGCTGTTCTTGGATCTTTTTATTTTCAACCTGTGAAGCTCATTGCTTCTTTTAAAACTCTCCTTCTGTCCTTTAGGTTTATGTCACTTTTTCTGTGTCTTCCTCCCCTTCTCCTCCATGAAACTGAAGCTAGGGCTGAACGCAGTGAGGCTGCCAGGCGCCATTTACCACATTTGGCCACTTGTGTGCCGATTAGTCGTGCTGTGCATCCAAATGTAGTTTACTTCTGGCAATGATGTTTGTTGATGTTTAGGCTTAAATCCAGATCATCAGTGTAGGGGCTGCATCTGAATGGAGCTTAATTTAAGAGCTCTGTTTACATGAAATACCTGACAGTTGTAATGTGTGATTGACCGTGCCCTCATGCCTCTCTCCCGTCTCTGACCTGTGATCCTGACCTGCTCCAGTAACTATCTTTACATTTACATGTCAGTTGGCCAGTAATTTTGCATTTATGTCACTGGTCTATGCTACTACATGTTGGCAAGTACAGTGAATAGCCTGTGTGCAGAGCTTGTTTTATTTTTTTTTTGAATACAGCATACCTTGAACAAAGTGCCAAATTTGTGAAAGTGAAACTGGAATAAACATTTCCCAGAATTTTATCATACGGACCACCATTTTCCCAAGTATTCCTGGATCATGAATCAGTTTTCAGCATTTCCTTTCCTTCTTTCTCTGCTTTCCCAGTTTTGTTTTGTCTTCACTCTCTTCTTTCCTCCCTCTTCTCCTCTTTCTCCTTACTCTGCTCCTCTCAGTCATCTTTCCACATGCTCATCCTCTTTTGTTTGCTTCTGCATCTGACTCAGTGCATCACATTGTTTTCGTAGCTAACCTGTAAAAACAGTGAGAGGAAAAACACAGACGTGACCTCACTTACTTCTTCTCTCCTCTCCACTTGTTTTTCTTCTTTCCTACCCCTTGTTTGTTACAGGTCAGATTCCCAGTGGTGGGTGTTACTGTGGAACAAAGTTTGATTCATATAGAGTATGTATCTGAGCTTGTAACTGCTCATCCTTTTTTCACAGTTATTATCATGTCTTCTGTCAGTTAAAAGATTTAGATTTGTACTTTTAACAGATTTTACACACTTGTTTCCATGTTCCATGAATATAACTCATAGCCTTCAGAAGGTTAAGCTGTTAACCAGCTCCCCACTTTTTATTCATTCTCTGCTCTCCCCATATGGCAGCACTGATGTGTTTTAACAGTCAATGTGTTCCCCAATTTTCACACTCCCTCTCCATTCTCCACTCCTCTCCATATGGCTGCATCTCTGTGCTTTAACAGTTAGCCTGTTCTGTGACCCCCCCATGGCTGAAGCAGATGTCTGCCTGCTCCATCCATTAACAACAATGGCAAAAATTCTCCAGCCCTTTTTATTTCTGTGAATTTCCCCAATTTCCTTTTTCCGTTTCCGTCTCACACTTTCCTTCTGTCTCCCCAAACTTCTGTTTCTGTTTGACCAGTGACCACGTGTTGACTATTAACAGCAGTGAGTCATCTGTGTTTGGAGCAGGATTCACAAAACATCCTAAGACTAAAAGTAGCTCCTGACAGGCTGAATTAGGAGAAATATAAGGCAGGTGTGAGTCCTAACAATAGCACGCCTAAGTTTTGGTCTGTTCATAAATTCATAAATCACTTGAGCACTAAAACTAAGGTCCAGAGGACTCCTGAGTCCCCAAGACCTGCTCACATTCGGTCAAATAGTGCAAGTAATTTGCCTCATCGCATCAGTGATTTGGAAAAATACAATGATGAACTTTTAAAAGTGTATTTTGATGGCGGTTTGCCAAATCTTTCATTGTACATTAAATATTCACCAAATGAAATAAAACTGATTTCGAGGCCATTGAGGGATTATAAGTAGGATGCTCATTAAGTGTAGAATTAGATTATAGAATAGCAAAATATGAAAATTACTGAATCTGCCATATTTTTATGTAATTCAATTTGTATTTAGAATGTATCATTTTAATTTGTGTACAAAAAATCTGACCATTATGTGGCATATGCTTTACATATTAACCAGCTACCAGAGCACACCAAATATCTTTAACTCTAGTTAAACAGTTTATTTCATTAAAATTTTCAATTTGATTAAAATTTCAATACAATTTTTATTTGAGTTTAAAGTTTCATTTGCTTGTTCTTTTAATTACATGTCAATTTATACATTTTAATCAATTTCATTTTATTTTTTAAATCTAATTTAATCTAATCCAGTCTGGTTCCTTTTCACGCCCCTTTGTTTTGATGAATATTTCTCTTAGCTTAGTAGTTCTCTCAGTAGAAGTTGCTCTCAGCAGCTTTGTGAATAGCTTTTAGGAGCAAACTCTCAGGAACCTTCAGTGCCTAATAATATATAAGCCACTTTGTGACTATATGTGACTGCATGCTTAACTTCCCCAAACCTGCCAGGTGTAAAAATAAAATACATGCACATTGTGAACAAGAGAGAAATTATCTCTATGCTTTTTTTGGGGGGAAATAATGTCAAAAGCTATTATGACCCAAGAATCAAGGTTACTTTGGTACTTTTCTGTCTTGATATTAGAAAATCTTTTAAACCCTTTGCTGTGTGTCATGTGGGTATGAAACAAAGCCTGCACATAGAACTGTGCATGCAGACAGACTCATATATATGACTGAATATTTTATGCCAGGCAAAGTCATTCATGCAAACATCCATGTATGCATTCAGACAACTGTTTGGTAAACCAGCCATTAAGGAAAACAAGCTATCGCACAAATAAATCATTCTGTCTAGACTTCGCTGTGTGTGTGCTTTCCTTTTTTTGTGTCAGTTTTTCACCACTTCATCCTTTTTCTCTTCCGCCATAAGGGTGACTTCTTCACTGTATCGCTCTCAGCCCATTTCACAATGTACTTCTTCCGTTTTTTTTTCCCCTGCTCTCCAAGCTCAATTGTTCATTACACCTCCAACCTCTCTCACACTCCTTCCACCCTCACACCAGTCTGTCCTCCAGGTGTACAGATTAGCGTCCTTGAAAAACTAATTTTCATTTCATTTCTACACTCAATTCTATCTATCATTCAGACTATAACCTGCTGCCCTTTCAGTGATGTACATGTCTAGATCTCTCTGCCGCCTCCACATCCAAGGCCACTGCTATATTTGTGCTGCATGTAGAGCAAACATAAATTAATGATTACATTACATTAATACACAGGAGAGACTAATACATGTTTTTTTTTTAATATTTAAGTAAATACATCTTTTTAAGGCTCTGTTTTCACTGTGGCTTTAATGGTGAACTACATATCAGGGCACTGTGCGGCCACTTGTATAACTGCAGAAGAGCTCAAATAAAATGAGAATATAAGGTTAAAGTGAATTACTGGAAATAAGTTTTAAAATGTTTCAGCACTTGTAATGGGACAGTGATGAAGAGCTCTGCCTCCCTCTGCTCCTACACCCCTTTCTCTCACACTGTCCACCATGAACAGAGACACATTACTGCTGCGAGAGCACTAATACAGAGGCATGAGAGCAGGTGTGTGCGTCGTACACACATGTCCGTTAAGTGATGTTCATTCGGTGTAAACCAGACATTGCGGTGTGAAAGAAACGACCTGTGCAGGTGTAGAAATCCAGACCCACTGACCACACACGCACATTGTTGTGTCTGGAGCAGAGAAGCTGCAAAATGTTGTGTTGTCTTTGTGTAGAAAGGCAGGAGTCTACTAATGAATAGTTAACATCCATTATGAAGTGATCGATGTTGCTCTCTCTTCATGTGATTTTGTCTTTTGTCTTTTTCTGTCCATCCATCAATGTGGTCATGGTTTTATTTGTCACGTCCATTGATGCATGTGTTCACTTTGTCCTACACTCAGTATAATGTTTTTCTTCAGAGCCTGCTGTATGAACATGTCAATGTCCCATAATGGTCAGTTTATAATTATTGTGTAAATACATACAATGTGAGAAACCTTACATTTTCACTAACCCCAGGTCAGTTTTGGGTAACTATGCGATTAGGTTTTAAAAATATTTTTCAACTACTTTAGCATTTGAAGGTAAACTTATTTGTTTCACAGGATTTTTTTTTTTTTTTTTGGGAGAGTTTTCTGTGAGTGTTGGACCTCTGGAGCGCTGCAGAGAATCGAGGCTAACACCATCCCTCCCGTGGAATGCTTTGGCCCTGGTAGTGCTACTTTAGGTGTGTTTTGGCCTGTATCAGAGTCAGTCTTTACACAAACATATTATTCAAAACAAATTATTCATTGTTTGAAAGCTCTAAGTCTTCTGATTCTATCTGTGCATGCCCATATCACAGCAAAAACTGTTACACAGAATTGGTTCAGACTTGTTGCTATGTTTCAAAAGTGTTTTCAACACAAAAGGTAATACTACAGGCCTTACAGGATGTTTTTGTGCCAAAAATAGATGAGGCTTATCACTTACTTATCACCTTTGCAGTTAAGAAATGAATAATGTAGTTATTATTTGAACAAGTAATATGTAATGAGTAATCATCAATCAAGTATTTTGCTCTAAAGGATGAGCAGGTTTTTTTTGGGTTTTTTTTAAAAACTAAGATATAAAAGAGTTACCGTAGTAACCTTCTCTGGCCTATCTAACCTCATCCATTTGTCCAGATATGGACAACAGTTGTGGACAAACCAAAGCCAGATACATTCCTGCAAAATTCACCAAATCCCCACTAGCAGCAGTCACAGTGCTTTTCCTGAAGCCCTTATTGTTGTGTCGCTTCCATCCAGACAGTTTTCAGTTCTTTCAGTATCTTATCTTTGAGGCATTTTCTCTCTGTGTGAGAGGAAAGAAAAGGAGTCAATTTATCACTGAAGGTTCTTATTTTGACTGAAGCGATGAAGGACATTGTGACCTTATGTCCCCTCTTTTGTAAGCTAAATGGTTCTGAAGTCTTTGAATTATCTTCCCAGTCAGATGGTCTCAGAAGTGAAAATATCACATAGCAGGACAGCCAAAAAGCCATCCAGCTCATCCATTCTTCAAATCAGAAGCAATTTGAAATATGTGATTTGTCAGGATCCATTGTGGCCTGTGTGGTCTGTAACCCCCCATCTTCCTCCAGCTCCTGCTGTGGAGCTACTTGGGGGAGGTCTGACCCTGAGTTCCTGCTTTCACTGCTAAAACACACACCTCCTGCCTTTCCTTTATCACACACTGTTTTCCTCTCCTTGCGTTGCTTTCACCTCTCCACTTTCTCTTTTCTGGTTTGCTATTCAGCCGGTCGTTCTGCTCCGCTTCATTTCCTTTCCAAACAAACAGCGGCCGTTTTTTTCTTTTTTTTTCTTTTTTGACAATTTCCAAAGAACCTTTTCCTGTTTGAGGTGTGTGTGTGTGTGTGTGTGTGTGTGTGTGTGTGTGTGTGTGTGTGTGTGCACGTTTGTGTGAGAGAGAGAGCGATAGAGAGAGACCAGTGAACCACAAACGACTCACAATATGTCAAATTAGTAAAAGCTAAACTGTAGCTCGGCAGTAGCTGCACCTGCTTGCATTCATGCGTATTAGTAAAAAAAAAAGTTAGCTTCATTATAGCGTATTTTTTTATATTTGTTTTGCTATAGAGCTGACATTTCTTTTATGTAGCTCCTTAAAACAAAATTCTGGGTTTTTTTTTTTTTTTAAATTCTCAACCTCTCATGATCGAAACCACTTTAAAAGACAATAAAATCCTGACAAGTTAACTATTCCTGTACTCAAGGTTGTGGAACGGTCATGGACAAAAGAAACAATGCTGACTACTGGTTTCACATGAATATCGAACAATTCTGTCCAATACTTTCCCCCTGGATGCCCAAAATTAAAACTCTGTAAGTTATTTCCTTCACTGAGGTGTTTAACAGGTTCAAGTCTACGAAGACAGAATGAGAAAGGAGGTAGTTAATGGCAGCGTTCAGACCAACATTAGCACTGCATCAAAATTTGCAGATCCTCTTTTACTTAAATAGGACCACTGTATTGACACAGCAGGGGTCATCGCTACCAACTTTTTTTTTTTTTTTTTTTTTTTAAGGGAGACAAAGGGGAATGCGTTTAGCAGAATCTATTCATCCTGATGAGTTTAAAAATAGGTCATGCTCTTCCAGCAGAGTCAGCTCTCTCACTCACATTCACTCAAACACACACACACACACACACACACACACACACACACACACATACACTCACACACCACAGTACTTAAGGGGAAAAAGTGGACATGCCCTCCAGTGTAAACGAGTGTCAGGAAGCACTTTACATCAAGATTCATGTCAAGTTTGTTTTTCCTCCTATATTTCTTTCCCACTCTGAGTGCTTACTGAATGCAGAAGCCTGTGGGCTTGGCAAAAAGCAGCAAGGAGGGATTGGATTTAACCAAATTATAGTGAAGTTTCTCCAGATAAAGCTACGTGATTGTTTGGTAATTACTAATGGCTGGAATCAAACTACTACGTGACACTTGGGAAAAAAGTACATTGTTAACAATCAGAAAAAAAAAAACTATGATTTCCACAACAGATCATGATGTCCTCTCATGACCTGAACACATTATTGCTTTCCAATTCATTAATGACGTTTAACACACACACAGTATTTCCAGTGTGGTTTCATTTGTTATGGAGACCAAACAGCAGAAATCAAGCAATCAATGTGTCTAGTATTTCAAGATGTAAAATCTGGTTTATTCTAGTAATGACCCTTTTATGAAATTGTCTGATATTCCCTGTCTCTTCCAAAAAACTAACCACATTTTTTTTTTTCAGTTTCCTCATCTGGAAAACACCACTGAGAAATTCCATAATATTCCAGAAATAGAAATGCTATGTTAGGGTTGTATTAGGACTTCTTTCCATAAGACAGATTTACGGAGGAAGCAACAGTTTAAGCACTTTAGCTTGAATAATAAAGGTGTGGTGAGCAACTGAAGAACAAATTGTGTTAAGACACTTTTGTTTGAGCAAAACTGGCTCGGTTTATGGCCAGTTTTGCTCAAAACTGGCCATAAACCAGTTTTGAGCAAGTTTGGCTGATACGAGATAAGAAGAAGACACCTGTAGAGCTCAGGCCTGCGAAACTAGGGAGAAAAACATTAAGCTCACAGCACACCAAGCAAATGGAGGAGAATGGCGAGGGACATGCACAGTTACGCTCAGACCTGTCCTTGAACCTGGTTAACGGTCTGCCACTGGCAAGGTGGGAAGGGCCAAATTTTGGACACCAATAAGACCATCCCAAAAACAAACAGATAAGGGAAAAAAGGGGCATGGTCAGACATGCCCCTTGGTCTGTAACACACCTACAATTTACAATATGAAAAGTGATGCACAGATGGAAAAAATCAGTCGTTTTCTGCAGGACAGCTCGGGCTTTTGAATTCTGTATGGAAGCATAAAGCTCTATGGATTGAACTTCTCTAGTTTCCACTGCTTAAGATGTGACTCTGTGTTTTCCTTTGAAAGGGGAAGAAAGAAGACTTGAAGAAGAAGAATGAAGAGTAAGAGAGTAAGGTGTGGGGACTCAGCCGGACTTGGACTAAATAACAAAGGCATGGTTTAGTGAGAAAATCACTTCACTGCAGCAGGTGCCACAGCCTCTCACAAAATGTATGTGATTCCATTTATGCCTGCCCTCCATGCAACAATGTCTCTGAAGTGGACTGGAAATATACATTTTTATGATAAATGAACATTTGAAATAATTATTGGGAGAAGTTGTGTTGTTTGGAGAAACACAACCATAATTTCTGATGCTGAATGCACAGTTTATGTTCTTCTGTTTAGTCCACACAAATCACTGTTGTGGGCTTTACAAAACACTTACTGCATTACTTCCTGGACATGAGAATTTTCTGTCACAGAGACCCAGTACCTCTGAGTGTCTCAGAGTGCTAAATCAAAACCTTTATTGTACATCAAACGGATAAAAATTAGGTTTTGCAGACTATCAGTTAATGTGAAGAGAAGTTTCATGAAGAGAAGACACATCACTGTTCTTTTAAAAACACTTCCACCTATGTGCACAGCAAGAGAGGAAAAATGACCTCACCCCCAATTTTCATTTGGATTGCAAGTTTAAGGTGATCCTATAAACCCTTAATCCCCTACAAAACATTTACAGTTCTCCAAACTCTGAAATTAAAACTAATGGTATTCTCCTGTTTTCTCCTCTTTACCTCTCTCCCTCTGCTTTGTCTTCTCCTCAGCTATACCCCCGAGGCAAACACAGTCTCATGGCACATGTCCTGTAGAGTGTCTGTTTTTGTATGTGTGTACTTGTATACAGTATGAGGACCGGTTCGAATTTTAAACCATTGAAGTGAGGACATTTCGCCTGGTCCTCACTTTCTGACACACCTTAAAATGGCTGTTGAGGGTTAAGACTTGGTTTTAGGGTAAGGCATTTAGTTTTGATGATTAAGGTTAGGTTAAGGGGCTAGGGAATGCATTATGTCAGTGAGTGTCCTCACAAAGACAGATGTACGTGTGTGTGTGTGTGTGTGCAGTACAATGATATAAAGACAAGGACACAATAAGAAAAAGGTTAGAGACAGGGATGGAAGCAGAAAAGGTCAGACAAATACAGGTTTAGCAGCAGTAGGTAAAGTTTGAGGTAGACTCTGGAATAAACAAACATGAAGAGGAGCGAACACGCAAAAACTGAAATGTAAACAATATCTAAGTCCCTTGGGCCGTCACTCAGTATAATTTAATCGAACAGTATTGCAGTTCATTATATCATACATTCCAGGCCTGCACAGAAAGCTGCAGGCTTTTAAAAGTGTAACTGCACATGTTGTAACTTGTATGCATCTGTCTCTGCATATGTGTGTCTTAGCATTTGTACAGTAAATGAGCAGCTGTATATACTGTACATGTGTAGGAGTGTGTCCCTCCTCCTCTCAGTGACCCCTTAGTCCCGGAGCAGCTGACTGTGTTGCTAAGCAACAGTAAACATCCTACCTCTTGAGGCTAATGTTAGCTAGCATACTACTTTTAACAGATTGAAACTGACAGTTAAAATCTCACCTCCTGTTCATACTGGATCATAGACCCAACTCAATCAGACTCGTTTAGCCTTCTGCTTTTGTTTTTGACTCACTGTACATCTACTTCCCCATGAGATCACGTGAGGTGGTGCGTTGTTCCCTGATTGCTCCCTCTGGCACAATAATCTTAATAATAACCTGTAGCGAGATGCATCACTATATGCAAATCTTGAGGTGTATGCATGTTTGAGACTAGAGAGAAGAACATTTTCTAATCTGTGTGATGCAACCACATAAGACTTATGCAATTTCAAAATGTTAGGATTTTGAAAATTCCTTTAGCCTGAGCTGTAGCCTTTGCTCATCCAAGTTATTTCATCATGTAATGAGCTGGGGTGAGGCAGGACGCGTCGTAAACCTTTCAGCACTGACAGCGCTATAAATCTCGCTCTGATGGAGGTGGGTGAACATGATTGATAACATTCACTTAAAATCTGTGTCTATAAGGTATCTGCTAGGAACATTTAGCAGGCTCTCACACTAGGATTGCATTGGTGCAGGTGTGCTGTTACAGCTTACAGGTAAAATGTAATGTAAAAAACCCACAAGAAGCCAGAGTTGAGCATGTGACGTAGTGGTTAAAGATTTAGAGATTGTGGACCTACATCTAAACAATTGTCAAATGCCCAAAAGAGCTCCTGGAAGTGTCAGAGATAAAATCCAGCTCACATAAAACATGTAGGAATGTTGAATATTTATTTTTATTTATTTTATTTTATTGATTGTTTTGAAAAAAAAAAACATTTGTCTTTGACCATGTGATGTGATGTGTCTTCATTTTGTCCAATTCCTTAGTAGTTAATCAGTATAGATTCACAGAGCAGCAGTATAACTAATCATCACCAGCAACACAAGCAGCCACTGCTGAGGACAGAAGGCGTTTCCTTACCAGAGATCCCCTGCAGTTTGTTACTGATATGCCTGTGTGTGTAGTTTGAGCATGTGTGAAAAAAAAGATTCCTGACACTTTTTTGTTACAGACACTTAACAGTAAAGGCTGTTTAGGTAGACTGGGGGATCCATTTACTCTTTATTTAGGCCACATGCCAATCATCAAAGAAATCTTCAATGTCACATTTACATCTGTTGTTAAACAAAAGAGCAAGAAACAAGATCTGGGAAAATAACCTCCATTATGAATCTGTTTTCAGCAGCATGACTGATAAAGCAAAACAGATCCTTTTACACTGTTTTTTAGGCCAGATGCCAATCACTAATAAACCTTTAGGAAACCTTTAGCTTCGAAAACTTTAAAGAAATGTTGCAAATTCAAACAGCCGGCTGGTCCTCAGATTTCAAAAGCAGATGTGAAAGAGTTGGCCTCTGGTCTTGAAATGTAATAACTTAATGGAATCAGTGTATGAATACAAAGACTGTGTAAACACAGCATCACTGAGGGTAAAATGACATGAAGGTGTGTTGGAAAAATACTCATTATTCATCATTGAAGTCCTTTTTTTTTTTTTTTTAGTACAGTCAATTCTGATTTTTTAAATGCAGGTGTTGGCAGCTATACACCAGCAGCTGTAGATTTCCCATCAGTGTATTTAAATATAACCAGTCACATTTATTTTTTACTGTTACTTTTGTTACACAGACAAGAAAATGTGGAAAATTTGGCATTATAAACAACAAATAAACCAATCTACTGCAGTATACAAGTTAAGTACTGAGTTTCTTTGCAAAAATAAGGAATAATATAAATGGTAAATTGTTTGTTAAAATCACAGTTAAATGGAAGTTAGAGTGTCTTTAGCCTCTGTAATGCCACATATTTGTCCTCACTATATCCTATGTTGTTAAATAATGTATTAAATTATACCCTTATTTTATAATGCTATTAACATATTATACAGAGAAATGATGGTTTAGTCACAAATCCCATGTTCATTTCAGTATCCCTCATCTCTGCTGTTCAATAAACTGTACAGTAAGTGAATTAAGGTCATCTCACAACAAATCTTTTTTTTTTCCCAATTAGATTATAAGAAGCTCAAACAAAGTGAAGAGAGAAAAACAGTGTGTTAGGTGTGAGAATGATGGGGCTATTGGCACACCTGGACAGGTAGAGACCTGTTTGGTTGACAGGAAGGGGAGAAGGAGGAGGAAGGACAGGACTGAGGTTACCTGTGAGCTTATCCTGTGAGCTGTGTGGTCGACACTCGCTTCATGTGGACCAAGACCGTGGGGGAGGGAGCAGATGTCAAGCTAAGGAAGAAAGAGAAGTGATAGAGGGTGTTATAGAAATGGAAAAAAAACTGTTTGGTGACACCCTTGACATCTTGCAGTGTAAATTGTCATATTAAAAGCTCATGTAGACAGAATGTGGCCTTTAAAGGATGTCCAAATTGTAAGAATTGAAACAGTTAAATGATCCCGATACATTTCTTAAATTTATACCGTGGTTTTGTTTTGATGTAAGATCATAAAACATGTTGATGTAAAAAAAAAAAAAAAAATCAGCGCCAAAGTGCCAAAATGGGAGACACCTCCTGTTTACCAAGTTGGTGAAATGAATCGGCCATGTTTTTAACTAATCCGTTGTCCCTGAGGTTACCCTGTTTGGCTGTCGGTGTATATGGTGAGGGATTTAAGATCAAAGGTTAAAGGTTAGGAGGCCTGAGAGATGAGCGGGACAGTAAAGAAGGATCTGCACAAGCCTGCCTGTACACCCCCAGGGGCTGATGTCATGTTTATTCTTTAAACACAGACACTGCAAATAAAGCACACACACACATAACACACGGTATGACCTCATGCCCAGACACACACTATACAAATAGACACAAACATGAAGAAAGGAAAAGCACAAACATTAGCGTTGTATTCAATTATTCACATGACCCTTAACAAGAGTCTGTAATTTACATCACAGTCAAATGCAGTGCGGGTTGGGAGATTTTTGTTTTTTTTTAAACACTCACCCCTCCTTTTCCTTCACCCCTCTGTCTCTCTCTCCATGTGGAGTTTTGTGAGCAACCGGGTTCATGTGGGACAAAGGTTGATTAAAAATGAAATGATAGTAACAGGAAGTTACAGCAGAAGGACAAAATGTATATGATAAACTACAGTGAGAGAAAGAAGCACAAGAGAAGGAAACTGAAACAGACAAGAGAGGATAAGAAGTGTTAGTAAACTAGGTCTGCTCAGACTTTAGAGCCACTGTAGATGTCATTTAGCACGTTTCTGGACAGCAACAAAAAAAAAAAATAATAATAACTTGTGAGCTTTTCTTAGCATCAGTAGAAGCGCAAGTTCTTACACATTAGATTCATTTTTTTGTCAACAATTACCTACAAATTTCCTACGTTTTCCCACCTTATTCTTGACCTGCTCCCTATCGCAGGGGATATGAAGCGATTCATGAGGTTGACATTTTGGATTTTAATTTCTTTTAATTCTCATGACTTTGGGGACCCCCTGATTCTAGCAGTAACTCTGGTACATTCATGGTTCCCAGATGATTTATATTAATTAATTCTGGTGATGCCTTGACTTTCTTTTAGCACCACCCTGAGGTTCACAGTTGTAGTTCTGAGTGAAAAGTCACAACAACAAATTTAGCACACACATTCATTTTTTTTCTCATTGGGTCAAAATTTTAAGTTGCATTTTAGTTTGTGACGAGCTGCAAAAGTAAGAACATTCCCATCAGCCTCTACCGTTTGTGTTTCGTCCATGTAGCAAATGCATGATAATACGCTAAAATAAGATGGTGAGCATGGTTAACACTATACTGTACCTGCTAAACGTGAGGACATTAGCATTAGTACAGTCATTAAGAGCATGCTGACATCTGCACAGTATTCTGCCTCAACCCGTTACTGTGGCTGTAGACTCTTAATATTATCTTTTTTTTTTTAATAAATGAAAGTAATGAGCTTTAAGTGTTCCAGTATGTGTACAGTTCACATTTAGCTTGTGGCATACCATTATCTCCTCTGAAAGTGAAAGAGACAGACAGAGGGAGACATGTCCAGAGTGTACCTGCAGGCTGCTGCTGTCGGGGCCTGTCTGTTTGCCAACAGTCATCATGGACCAACTATGTCCTGGAACACACACACACATACACACACACACACACACACACACACACACACACACACACACACACACACACACACACACAC
>JBBMJY010000012.1:7984254-8020583 GCA_037833715.1 Toxotes lorentzi | reverse complement strand
ACACACACACACACACACACACACACACACACACACACACACACACACACACACACACACACACACACATATCCACGCTCCCAGAGAGACATGTACTGTGCATACATTATAAAAATGTACACATGCCAATATTAATAATCCTTATCAACAAGCCTACTCATCAAACTGACAAGTTGACATGTGTAACATTAACCACAAGCAGGTCATGTAGCTGCAAATACACGTTGGGAACAAAAGAGGGTTTGAGCTCACTGCAGACAGCACCGAGTACAAAAACTTCTCACATTTCATTTGAAGTAGGTGTGAAGACATGCCAACATGCCACAAAGTGCAGTGTCTTCCAACAAACTTTTAAGTTTTCAATGTTAACAAAAGTTAACTTTAGTCAGGATTACTGTATAATTTACGGGTAAAATTCCCTGTAAAAGCATCTAAATGTACCCAGCTTTCCGGAAACACAGCAGACCGATAATAGGAGGAAAATAAAGGTAGAGAACACAAACAGGTAAAGAGACAGAAGCAAAACTAAAAACAGACACCCTTAAAACATCTAGGGCACATAAGGTCAAAGGTTGTGGTCTCTTCGTGACCTCGAGGGGCCTGTAAACACTTAGTCTGATCCCTATGACTAAGCAAACAACACTGACTGACAAGACAGCAGCACACCGGCAGAAGTAACTGACAGGTCGCCATGGTGACTAACAGGCGTTGACACTGTCACCACAATAATTGACAGGCGGTGATGGAGAGGCAGCTAAGAAATGTTTGTGAGTGATCTGATCCATGCTGAGATGCAGAGAGCATGGATTAAGGGCATTATGGGGCTGGGATTAGTAATCTAACCATGATACCTTTCCACTGTGATGTGTGATAACACAGTACTTGACTTCAAGGTGGTACTGAGACTTGCTGTTGTTCAGTCTGTGTATATGCTTTCATTACTCTCTTTTGATGACTAATCTGACCTCTAACATGAAGGAGGGACATATACAGGGTTAAGAGTAGCAGGTAATTATAATGGACAATTCACACTGTGAGTGCTAAGATCACAATCAGACAGTTAGAGTCAGCTGCCGATCAGATTTTCTTTCTCGTTACCTTATCAGTGTAATTTTGTCCTGAATAATACTTTCATCAAATTAGACAAGAAATCAATTATAGCCTTTGATCACATACCATTTCTCTGCAGCATTTATTTCAATACCGACAGGAATAAAAATCTCCAAACACTTTCCTAAGCATAGATTCATCATTTAAATGAGCCCTTGCAAATACGCTTTTACTTTGTTATGGTTGGTTGGGTCTTATAATACTAGATAAAAGCTGCGTAAATATCCCTTGTTAGGTTGCTATCTTAACTCATCAAAACAATGTAATGTTGTGAATTAAGGGCCATAACAAACCTGCACAAATGCCTGATTTAGCAGTTAATAGTTTTGTGAATTACAACAGATGCAATTAGAGAGAGACTGTACATCAGTCAAATTGTCTCAACATATAATTAAGGTTAACGTTCAGGAAGACGATATGTTTGGGCAAGTGCAGGTGAGGAATAAACATTAGGGTTTGTATACGAATGTGACTCATTGAAAATGTGTGATGGAAAGTGAGTACAGTGTGTGCCAGCGTTTGTGTGTATTCAGTAAGGTGTGGCCAACTGCATGATGCTACTTTGCCCTCAGATCACACAAATCACAAGTCGGCTCACCACCTCATGGTAGAAACCACTGCCAGCACTTCCTTGGTACTGCAAACACAGCTGTAAACACATACACACACATGCGGAGTAACCTGGCAGAGCAAACACCATACCTGACAGTGATGACACAAACCAAACTAAAATCTGGCTCACAGCAACCATAACTGGTCTATGAGAAACACGTCAGCTGACCAAATGTGAACTCTACAACAATAAGGCATAAAATACAGTGTAATAACAGAGTGCAACAAATAAGTCACAGTAATTGTTAGTATCATATCAGCAACTTAGTGTAAAGCTATATCTGCAATAGAATTGGACTACCCACTTATTTAACAACATAATAATAATTTAATTAGTGTGGTAGGAGTGGCTGGAAAAGTGAATGCGTCTGTGAATATGATACAGCAAGGTGTTGGAGCTTCATAAATCAGTGAGGTTCAAACTGCTATGCATCTGTCTTATCTCTTTCCTCCTTCCTTCCCTGCTCTATCCCTCACTGTCCTCCCTCCCTACCTCCCGCCTCCTTCTCCTTTCCCTCCTGTTAAAAGGGAAATGAGAGAGTGATCATGCCACACAGAAAAGAAAAGGATTATTTGTTGGTGAAAAATCCTTCACGTCTCAACTAATCCCAAGTGTTTAAGTTCTGCTAAGCTCTCCGAAAGATCAGGGAATGACAGGAATGGGTGCGTGTGTGTGTGTGTGTGAGTGTGTGAGAGAGAGAGAGAGAGAGAGAGAGAGAGAGAGAGAGAGAGGGAGGGAGAGAGAGAAATACTTGCTACTTCAGTCCAAGCCCTAATGAAGCTCTGCTGGTGGTTTCATACCTTGCGTCCCAAAACTGACCAATGACACACAAGGTCACCGTCCAGCCAGAGTGTGGGCTGATCCAATCAGAGGAAAGTACAGCAGGGGGGCCATGAGGTGGCCAGAGGACAGGGGGAAGAGGAGGAGGAGGAGGTGAATTTGCTCCCAAAAAACCTCCATAAACTCTTATGATGGAGTATAATCAGATTCTGAGAAGCTTAGTGGGAATTTCCCCAGAGAAATTGTCTTATTATTATGACTTCTTTGTTTAGCGGATGCCCTTATCTCTCGGCTGAATTAGGGGGATTATTCCTTTATTCCAGACTCTACCCCATAATACTGGGAAACTGTTTCCTTGGTAAATAGGTCTAATAAGTGCCCTTGTGTAGTTTGCCTCAGTGTTACAGTTCTGTTAGCAGCCACAGCATGAAATGTTATCATGAATTGGTACCCCACGCTAGTTCACAGTTGATGGGTTAAAGGAAGGAAATACCTCAGCATTTTGAACTTTTTTTTCCAGCAGGAACCTCACACTCTCACACTGTGGGAAAGGTTTCCACATTGTTTCCCTACAATGGGTTGTCATTCATTAGCGAGCGTTTGCAGCGAGGGAGGCCTACAGTGTTAGCAAGTGACAGTGAAGAAAATAAGAGATGGGTTTTAGTCTGTAACTTGAAAAAGAAGAAAAAAAGTGCCTCGCATGTGGCCCAGTACCGAAATAAACAACCCCATCTAAACACCAAAAAGTAAAAATAAATTTCTGTTCACTTTTAAACAGCACGTTTGTTCATGTATTCCTTAAATTTCAGTCGTTGGAGTGCAGTTGCAGAATGGTCTCGGGCCTTCAACAAAATATTTCAGTATCGTAGCACGTTGATTACTTTTGTGCAAAACAGAATTTGCAAGAAAGTCGTTACTGAAATATTCTTTGTTTTCAGTGTACTGATCCACAAGTACAACACCGTGGCCCTAACACCAGCATCCTTGGTGGCTTTCACTCTCAACCAGGACACCTTTAAATAAGTCTGAGTAAATAGACCCTTAAATCCTACTTTTCTGCTTAAAGAGGCATTAAGGGAGCTTTTGGTTTGTAGACCAGGGAGGCAGGGAGAACAGAGGGAATTCATGGTTCAAATCTGAGAGGCAGCAGTGGTGATGTGAGATTTCAGCATAGTGAGGAGTCTCATTTCAAAGGATTTGCACAAACCCAGAAAACTGAGGGGATACATTATTGCATTACTGTGGATAAAGACGTTACACCTGCTTTGTGAAAGTGAGCCAAAAATAAAAATATATGAAATTGTGTGGATGCAACAATGATTACATGACTCCATATAAAACCCACATTTATTATTGTATTCAGTGCAACTCCAATGTTAGATCTAGCAGACTGACAGTTTCTAGGTGAGTGTATTTGCTGGGGGTTTCACACCTCATTAGAAATTTTAAGAAGAGACATCTGTCTCCCAAGGGAGATCATCCATCAGTCCCAGAGAGAAAGGGGAATGAGAAAGACAAGAGAAACAATCATGTCAGAGCTATGGTTATCACACCTGCAGACTGAACTTGGCAACAAAAGAAGAAAAAAGGATGCACTCAGTGCATGTCGTCTTCTCTTAGAGTTAAGTTTGAGCCGTAAGGAAGCGTTGTTTTGATGCAAAACAATGAACTCGTCCCTCCAATGCAATAACTGCTGTTTATGCTTTATTCTCAGATTTATCAAAAAAGAAGAGCAGGTAAGTTGCGCATTTGAACAATGGAGCCAGTAGTGTATGGCTTTCAGATGTTCTCCAGACTCTGCAGAAAGAGAAAGGGAGAGAAAGAGGAAAATGGCTTTTCATGGGATAATAACAGCTGTCTAAGTGCTTTATCTCTTGTCTCATTGTCTCTGAGTCCCAAGGACAAACTGTGGGAGGCAAACGGGGTCGGTCACAGTCTGTCAGCTAAAGCCTCGTTCATCTAATGACTTCAGATTCAACATCCATCTCTAGCCATACCGAGAGGAACACACAAACACCTTTCAACAGCCTGTGTGTGCCTCTCCATCTGTAACAACATGCACATGAATGCCCGTGTGCACACAAACACGTGAAGACACCTCCACCTGGCTAAATGTGACCATCAGTCAGACTGAAACAGCTGTTCTGCCTGCTTTAGGTAGTTACAACCTCAAATCGTCCTCATGCAAGACTTTAAACCTTGATGTAGCCACTGGCTCAGTGTTGCTCTGGATGCCGATGAAAAAAAACAAAAAAAGAAATCCATTCCTTCCAAATTCCATCATCTCTTCTCTTTTTCTCTTGTGCCAACGTTTTCCACATCCTTCCTGTGGTTTGACCCTCTCCTGGTTTAAGTCCTCTTGGCTCACTGCTATAGGAAATACCTGTCCACAGACAGTTGCACAACCAAATACACATCACACACAATGTCCACTCCAACAGTGACCCATAACCATTGTTAGTCACACCAGCTGCCATGCTCCAAGGACAGCAGTGTTGGTCGGTCAGATCCTCTGTTGGTTTAAGTCTTTGTTCCAAAGAACTAACTATTGGATAAAGGGCCGTTTGTAATACTGTGACCACCTGACTTTTCAGGCTCAGGTTGTTTGATGGGTTGGCTCAGGACAAACTCTCATAAAGGATAATTATGTGTTTTGGCTTAAATTGTTTTCCATCAATCCATTCTCTGCTGCTTATCCAGTGCCAGTTTGCGACATAAAATTCATCTCTGTGCAATTATTTTTCTTGAAGCTCTAAAAAGACCTGGTTTCATACCAAATGTGTTCAATGCAAATGTGACATTGTGCAGAGCAAGAAGCACATTGCCCATTGCAGCACAGTGCCCTGATTTTGCAGAGAAAAAAAAGAACTTGAAATAAATTAAACCCAAACTTGCTGCCCTTCCCAGGAAGCAGAAGTTATGATACTGCCAATACAGAGTATCTCTGTATTGCAGGCTGCTGTCTGGCAGACGGACAAATAATGGTATTCCAGCAGATGCATGCATAGATAGGGGGCGCCATCATGAAACCAAAAAATGTGAGAGATAATATTAATCATTAGTTTTTTTTATGATGCAAATGCAACCAGATAAGCTAATGTTGCTGCACACCTCCCAACACACACATGCAAAGTACCCACACATGAAGCCAACCACAACAAAAACAAGGTGGATGCTACAAATGGAGAAGATAAAGTGGAGCTGAGTGATGGTGGAAAATCTTTTTTCCTGACTTGGCAGGTGCTCCAACTCGACACAAAGAGCATCTCTCAGTCACAGAGAAAATAACTGGGGAGAGTCAATGACTGTGTACAGTCCAGCTGAGGAGCTGACACACAAACAGGGAGGTTAGCAGGAACCCAGGAAACACTGAGTTCAGTAGCTGGGTGTAAACACACACATCAAAATACAGCTTTCGTGCGTCATAAACAAAAATGGACGCATGAACACACACACACACACACACACACACAGAGCAGAGAAAGAACCTTGTCTTTAATCAAGCCTAGTGCATCTGTCAACAATGCTGTGAACACAGGACTTCTCCCCAACAGAAAGGGCCCTGTAGGTGTTTGTGTATGTGTGCGTTAGGACATGACCATGCAACACACCCCTGCATCCATCACGTTGACAGGACATATAAAGTGGAACAGCTCTTTAAGTAAAGGGGACACATGTACTGCAGCCTGTAAAAAGACTTTACAGCAAAGACTGGAATGCAGCATGTTACCTCTGCTTGATATTAAATAAAAATCTTTTTTTGTGGTTCATATTGAGTTTGTTATGAATCATGCATGTATACATGCCCACAAAGCCCTTAACTACAAGCATGGATAGCTATATGCAGGAAATACAAATACACATGCAGACACACACACACATACCAACAGGTTTCTCTTGGCACACCATCAGATGCAGGCGGAGATGGTGCAGACAGGCTTTGAAGTGGAAATCAAAATGTTGTGAGAAGCTGCAAACAGATAAAATAAATTAAACTGTCATGTTAGTTTATGTTGAAAATATGGATTGGTAATTGCACCGAGAACAGTGAAGACGCTCCGATGTGGAATCGGGGATCAAGGTTAAATAGAAATGCTTTCAACTCCGGTTACTGAGGCCTTTCTGTGTCTCTTGGTTCAAATACAGAATGTAACCAAAAGCAAAGGGAATGTCATCAGAACAATAAAACACTTAAAATGTTTCAAATGCCTATCCAGCTAAATAATTCCTGGATGAAAAGTAGTGAAAAACAGTAGCAAAGGGCCTCAGTGCTGAGTGCAGAGTTTTTATCTCTGGGTTTGGAGCTGCAGTGTTGTAATCAGTATGTGGGCCAACATGCTGATTACAGTCCAGCACTGCATTCCACTTCTGTTACATTTAGCCGTGATTAGCATGCGGGTGAGCCTGCAGGGTGTTTGTGGGTGTACCTGTGAGTCTGCGTGCACCTGCCCATCAGTGTCTGTGTGTAAATGTATGTGCATACTGACCTTTTGTGTCCGTGTGATTTTGAATGTGTGACAATACATATCTGAAGTCATACATACACAGATGTGACAAAATGAAAGTGCAGCTGTGGATGGTAGAATAATCTGCAACTGAAAGAGTCTTTGCCCACTTGGAGGGAGCAAAAACAAGCTGTAAACACACCAATTATAATATAATCACCTCACAAAGTTTATATGGAAAATTGCTTGGCAAACAGTCGGCTACATGTGCAGCAAATATAGAAAAAAATAAGCTTTCGTTTGGAGTCATATGATCTGGCCACCTGACCTTCCTTTTAGCTCTGGTTACCTCTCCAATAACTCTTGAGGGAAAGAGGTTTATGCTCCATTATGTTGATCGCTACTTTTGTCTGTCTGCCATTTGGTACTGAGCAGGTCGCCAGCAGTGAGTGGAAAAAAGAAAAAAAAAAGCCTGTCTGCTGCAGCCAAAGCTGATGCTCATGACAGCGGTAAGAGTGAACCAAAACAGTAGTCGCTGGCCTGAACACTGAAATAATGAATCACAGCAGCAGAATCAGGTGATAATTCTGCATGGATTTATCACTGAGAGTGACCCCTTTCACACAGAAGTAGTCGAGTGATTCACTGCTGATATGAAAATTTCCATTGTTGCTGCTTTAATATGACCCATACAGTTTGTTGTCAGAGTCTGTCCTGTATATAGGAGCTATAAGCTGAACTTTTCCTACATTTGTTGAACTTGTTTTAAATTTGTTCTCTGTACGTGCCGTAAGAACAATGAGGGCTGCTGAGAAATCACGTACTTGGCCAACAAATTTGATTATGTTTGTTATGTGATATATTTTATATCATGGTGATTTTTTTTCAATGATACTAGATGATGTACCAAGTAAATCAAACTGGGTTTATTATCTGAACTTTGTTAACAGCATAATCTTTGAAATTTCCCTCCCGTACCTACTTTGATCTTTGATTTAGACTTTACAGTCTTGGCTTAGCATTTCTTTATTCCAAACCTGTGTACAGTTCACCCTACAAACCAATCTGAGTATGCGTACGTGCCCACTTGTTTCCTGTGTGTGTGTGTATGTTTATGTGAGAGCCCTCCTGCCTGTGTGTGTCTATCAGGTGTGTATCAAATTCAGCCTCAGCTAAGGGTGCTGATGTTAAGTCTTCTGTGGATGTGGGTTTGGAGGATTACCTGCATTTCCTCGACCTGATTATTATCAACTGTGCCAACTTTCCAGCGCAGATGACTACGTAATCTCCATCACTGACGAGATGAAAGGTACTCCATCTGATGCACTTCAGCATATTACCTGCATGGCACAAAAAAAAAAACATCCACTGGCACAATTAGAGGAAAGTTAAAATCTTTCAGGGGTCCTCAAACTGAAGAGGGCCCTTCACAAATAATTCCACTGAAAAATATATTGTATCAACATGGAATTCACCAATTTTCCAGTACAAAGAAAATTTATTTCATAATTTCAGTCATCATTGCCAGTTGAGCCAGGCTGTACAAAAAAAAAACAGCTTTACATGCTTTACATTCTTTATTATGTGCTGACATGTGTTTAAAAATGTAAATTAAATGTGAGAAGCCTAAAAACATATTAAATTAAAATATATACACATATATATATGTAAAGGAAGGAGACTGGGAAAGATGTGTCTGACCGGAATGTGAAGCACAGCTTCCTCCAGATTCTTGTAAAGTCTACATTTTGGGTGTGATAAGACTATGTGGGGTGAAATTGCGGTTCGCAGCTATCGTATTTGAGGCTTAATGCTTATCTTCTCCAGGGAAAGGTCGTGGGGAGTACGAAGTGAGGGAATTGGGGTGGTGGGGAGTGTGGGAATAGGAGACAGTCAGAAGGAGAATCATCGAGAGAAGGGTGCAAGAGCCACATCAGCTAAATTAAACTAAAAAAAGAAAGGGTGTCATGAGAGCATAAGACAAGGAGGGAGAAACAGAGAAACATCACATAAATCTTCAGCCTTTTAGATAATAAGCTGAGTGGTGAGGAAGGAAAATGAAGAGTGATGACGTTTCACTTAACCCCCCTAGTTAATCCCGTCCTCACATGGAAACAGCTGCCTCCTCTGTCATTCAATCTCATCCCAGCTCCTGGGTTCTCACTCCACCACTGCTGTTGTCTCTCTGTTTATCACTTCACCTTTCTTCATGCAACTGAGGGGGCCTCCTTCCCTCCGTTTTCTGGTCACCGTCCACTGAGGCGTGCAGAGAGGCAGGTTTGGGCAGGCCTTCTCACCTCCTTGCCTCTAAATAGGATTTACTTGATCACATAGTGTATATGAGAGTTGCTGTCACTTTATAAAGGCTTTGGACTTAGGTCACAAATCTCCAACCATGTCTGATGTCAGCATGGAAGTTTTCTGAAGTATTTTCTTTGTGCAAAAAAAACTAATCATGAGAGGAAAAAGAAAACTGTGAGAAAAACTGGAAACACACTTGTAATGTCCTCTGAGGGTGGCAGGGGGCATGTGCCCCTCCTGTTACAAGTTTAGGTTTGATTCTTGATTCATTGAAGATTGTTGATGTTGTTGTTGTTGTTGATCTTCATCTTCATCCACTTATTCGGGGCTGGGTCGCGGGGGCAGCAGTCTAAGCAGGGACGTCCAGACTTCCCTCTCCCCGGACACTTCTTCTTGCTCTTCCGGGAGAACCCCGAGGCGTTCCCAGGCCAGCCGAGAGACATAGTCCCTCCAGCGTGTCCTAGGTCTTCCCCGGGGCCTCCTCCCGATGGGACATGCTCAGAACACCTCCCCAGGGAGCATCCTAAATAGATGCCCGAGCCACCTCAGCTGACTCCTCTCGATGTGGAGGAGCAGCGGCTGTACTCCTCCTGGATGACCAAGCTCCTCACCCTATCTCTAAGGGAGCGCCCAGCCACCCTGTGGAAGAAACTCATTTCGGCTGCTTGTATCCGAGATCTTGTCCTTTCGGTCATGACCCAAAACTCATGTCCATAGGTGAGAGTAGGAACGTAGATTGATAAATCGAGATTGGTAAATCCAGAGCTTCGCCTTTCGGCTCAGCTCGTCCTTCCCTCACTCGCGAACAAGACCCCGAGATACTTAAACTCCTCCAACCTGGAGAGGACAAGCCACCCTTTTCCGGTTGAGAACCATGGCCTTGGACTTGGAGGTGCTCATTATCATCCCAGCTGCTTCACACTCGGCTGCAAACCACCCCAGTACATGCTGAAGGTCCTGGTTTGACAGAGCCAACAGGACAACGTCATCCGCAAAAAGCAGAGATGAAATCCTCTGGTGCCCAAACAGACTCCCTCCGGCCCCTGGCTGCGCCTAGAAATCCTGTCCATAAAAATTATGAACAGAACTGGTGAGAAAGGGAAGCCCTGTCAGAGTCCAACAAGCACTGGAAACAGGTCTGGTTGGACAGGTTGGGCAAACTCCCATGAACTCTCGAGCACCCTATAGAGAGTATAGAGCTGGCCCAGTGTTCCACAACCAGGACGAAAACAGCATTGTTCCTCCTTGATCCGAGGTTCAACTATCGGCCGAATCCTCCTCTCTAGCACCCTGGCATAGACTTTCCCAGGGAGGCTGAGGAGTGTGATCCCCCTATAGTTGGAGCACACCCTCCGGTCCCCCTTCTTAAAAAGAGGGACCACCACCCCTGTCTGCCACTCCAGAGGTACCGTCCCCGACATATGTTACAGAGTGTGTCAACCAAGACAGCCGTGCAACATCCAGAGACTTGGGGTACTCAGGACGGATCTCATCCACCCCCAGTGCCTTGCCACTAAGGAGCTTTTCAGCCACCTCAGTGATGGATGAGTCCACCCCTGAGCCCCCAGCCTCTGTTTCCTCAATGGAAAGCGTGTCAGTGGGATTGAGGAGATGCTCAAAGTATTCCTTCCACCGTCCAATAATGTCCCCAGTCAAGGTCAACAGCTCTCCACCTCCACTATAAATAGTGTTGGTAGAGCACTGCTTCCCTCTCCTGAGGTGCCAGACGGTTTGCCAGAATTTCTTTCAGGCCGACCGATAGTCCTCCTCCATGGCCTCACCGAACTTCTCCCAGATCCGAGTTTTTGCCTCTACAACTGCCCGGGCTGCAGCACTCTTGGCCTGCTGGTACCCATCAGCTGCCTTGGGAGTCCCACAAGCCAACCAGGCCCGATAGGACTCCTTCTTCAGCTTGACGGCATCCCTTACTTCCGGTGTCCACCACCAGGTTCGGGGATTACCGACAGGCACAGGAAATCTTACGACCACAGCTCCGAACAGCCGCATTGACAATGGAGGTGGAGAACATGGTTCACTCTGACTCAATGTCCCCAGCCTCCCTCGGTATCTGGTTGAAGTTCTTCCGGAGGTGGGAGTTGAAGACCCCTCTAACAGAGGGCTCAGCCAGACGTTCCCAACACACTCTCACAATACTTTTGGGCCTGCCGAGCCTGTCAGGCTTCCTCCCCTGCCAATGGATCCAACTCACCACCAGGTGGTGATCAGTTGACAGCTCAGCCCCTCTCTTTACCCGAGTGTCCAAGACATACGGCCAAAGGTCAAACGACACGATCACAAAGTCGATCATTGACCTACGGCGTAGGATGTCCTGGTGCCATGTGCACTGATGGACACCCTTATGTCTGAACATGGTGATCGTTATGGACAAACTGCAGCTAGCACAGAAGTCCAACAACAGCATTTGGGTTCTGATCGGGGAAGCCGTTCCTCCCAGTTACGCCCCTCCAGGTGTCACTGTCGCTGCCCACGTGAGCGTTGAAGTCCCCTAGTAGAGTGACAAAATCGGAGCACCATCCAGTACCCCTCCCAAGGACTCCAAGAAAGCCTGGTACTCTACACTGCTGTTCGGCCCATTGGCCGAAACAACAGTGAGAGACCTCTCCCCGACCCGAAGGCACAGGGAGGCGACCCTCTCATTCACCGGGGAAAACTCTAACACATGGCGGCTGAGCTGGCGAGCTATAAGCAAGCCCACGCCAGCCTGCTGCCTCTCACCACGGGCAACTCCAGAGTAGAAGAGAGTCCAGCCTCTCTCAAGGAGTTGGGTTCCAGAGCCCAGACTGTGTGTGGAGGTGAGCCCGACTATTTCTAGTTGTTACCTCTCAACCTCCCGCACAAGCTCAGGCTCATTCCCCCCCAGTGAGGTGACATTCCATGTCCCAAGAGCCAGTTTCTGTGTCCAGAGATCGGGTCGCAGAGACCCCTGCCTTTGACCACCGCCCAATTTACAATGCACCATTGTAGTGGTTTTCCTGGATTTTATCTTTGAACACAGTAAGACTGCAGATACGACTGGAAAAAAGACTCTCCTCCTTCACTGTATTTGTGGTTTTAAACAAAATGCTGCTAAAATTAAAGACTAGTCCAAGATAATGCAGTAAAGGTTGCTTTTTTGTTTTTTTTGTTTTTTTTTTTCGAACCTGACTATGGGCTGGAGGAGGTTTGCCAGCAAACATCTCCCAAATTGTGTGCCTCTTGGATGTGAAATATAATCTACTCTACAAAGTCAAAGTGCTAAATGAAAATTAACATTATTTTTCTGTCTTTAGCACATTCAAACAAGCCTCCATCTACACGCGCAAACGGGCGAGCATGTGAGGAACACATATTGGGTAACTCACAAAAATGTATGCAGGTATACAAGTGCACACACAAAAAAACACAGAAACACACTCATACAGCTGTGTTATTCAGCTGTGTACCTGCAATGGAGCTGCAATGCACTTCTGAGTAATAACTGTCACTTCTGTTACGGCTGTGAGTAGATAAATAACCTGGTACAAGCAATGTAATTACGTTTTTGTACAGGAGTTAACGTACCACTATCGTGCAGAGGAGTTCTTCTTTTTGTCTGTGGAGACATAATTTTCCATCATTTTCATTTTTCCTCTAAGTCGGTAAATCCTGCTGTTACACATTACGTCAGTCGATGGTTTCAACACACCTGGCAAGTCATAAATCATAATTCTTATAGACGCAGGGAAATTTTCATAAGCATTAAAAACACCTCATAATTCCAACAAATATTCAGATCCTTATCTTTACATGTCTGTTAAAAACAAAAGAAAAAGAAGAAAGAGTAAGCTGCGTCTAACACTACAACTATTTTCACCAGTATACAATACATTACAATAATAAAAATAATAATGATAATAGCTCTCTGATAAGAGAACGTTTTAAGGAGAGATTTAATAGTTGTCACTGAATCAGCCGACCTGATGTCCTCAGACAGGTCACTCCAAAGCCTCAGGGCCATGACAGCAAACGTTCCATCCATTCTGGTTTTCAGCCAGGTCTCTGGAATAGATCGATCGATCAATCAATCAATCAGACTTTCTTTGTATAGCACTTTTCATACAAATACATTGTACGTTTACAAAGTGAAATCACAAAGTCTTGGTATCAGCTCACATTCTTTGCTCATGGTTAAACATTTTCAGCCCTCACTTACATGATAACACGGCCATAAAATTAGCATCACATTTAATCTTCACACAGCTTTACACTGACATAGCTGATGTGATCCACCAGTCTCCTAATTGAACGTGAGCATGTTTACTGAACCTACAATGCTGATACAAAAAAATGATAGATTCTGTGGCCAGATTGTGTTTCTTCCACTCATTCACCCCATTTAGTACTTATCAGGGCAAATCAAATGTTAAAGTTGGGCTCTTAACCATCCCTCGAGTCCTGATAGCAAACAAAAGAAAATGGTCAGACAAGTACTGGCATGGATGGAGGTGGTTGTGGATGTCCTGAAAACCTTGTCCGTGTTTGTAAGCAGTAAATCTCTTCACAGCTCGCTGAACTGACACAGGAAGGAGAGGTGTGATGGATGGAGCGAGGAATGTGAGAAAAGAAGATGGGAGCATAAGCAAAACAAGGAGAAGGTCATGTGTTCTAGGAACACCAGTTGAGGAAAGAAACAGCTGACTCGAGGGCAAAAAGCAACAGCAGGGTATTTTGTTTGTGGTGGAAAAGCAGAATTGGGAATGCTATTTGTAAATGTCCAAAGTGTTAATGGAAAAATGAAACCAGGTCATCACTCATCACACTTTTGCATTTTAAATGTTTGGAAAAGTGAATAGTTCAGGATCTTAATGCTGTTCTTGTTTTTACATATTTGCCCCAAAATGTTTGGAATCATTTTACCCAAAATATTTACCAAATATAATATTTGCACACAGTGAAAAAAAATGAGTAAAGCGAAAAGAGATGATGATTCACAAAAAGAAACATCTGCAGTAACACAGATTCCAGAAATCTGTTGGTGTGATTGTATTTATGAAACCAGAAAGCTTGAAGAGCCTGCAGCAGACTCTGAAACACTGATCACACCTCACATGGTTCCTGGAAATATTTTCTATTTGGAAAAAGAAAACTGATCAAAGTCTTGAGGTTATTATTCTCTTATTTTCAAAAATAAAAAACACTGCCATTTAAAACAGCCAAACATGAAATATATATATATAAAATATATATATATATATATATAATATATTTTTTGGCTGGACTAAAAACTACTACACAAAAGGTAAATCAGAGAATACATGACTGCGGGATACAAAACAACCTCCCCCTTAAAAACACAATAACTCCTCCATATCAAACAACTAAATACGTCATTTGTCCATGACACAAGCATTTTCTCATTTTCTGATCCCTATTAGGGAAACTACGTGGTTTAGGTTAAAAATGTTGACTCTCGGTTGGAAACAGGAAATGAACAGTGGACTCCCAAGTTAAAGTCCAACGTTTTGCTAACAGCCGACCTCCTCCCTGTGCAAACTCTAGAATAACGTCACCTCACTTCCTCCTTTGCTTCCGTGACAATCACTACAGCCACCAGAGGGCTTTGTCACTTGAATATAAACATATGTTGATCTGTTTTTGAGGACAGTCTATAAAAAAAAAACTACATCTTAACCAGCTGAGTTACCACAGCTCTCTAGGCTACGCACACCGGAGAATTATAAAGTTCAGAGTTCAGATGAGGCTTCGCAATCCAATCTTAATAAAAAAACGCCAGTCAAAAAATTTGCCAGTCTGCAGCAAATGCAAATGGGACCTCTAGAAGCAGATGACTATAAACACACAATCTGACACTCAAACCACAACAAAGACTTTGGCTGGGGCAGCTGATTGAAACACAACTCCAGCTATTTCATGAGAAACAAGCGTCCATCTGCAGGAATTACTTTAAACAAGCTGCAGAAGAGAATGCTTCAGGGGCTATTATCTCTTTTTATGTGTATCTGTTTGGCTTTCTTTCTTTCTCCTCTTGAAATATACACGCACACACACTGGTACATCAACAAACACTGAAAACAGGAGACTCTCACTTGCAGGACAGATGCAGCAGCAGAGAACAGATTTCGCTCTGGGCCTGACGATGGTTCAGAAACATGGGCCAGTGCTCCAGAAGAATGTGCCAGTAATAGAAAATAATAGCGTCTGTAATAATATCATCATCCTTCGATGCCCCTGAGTACACCAGATTTCTTTGTTCAACTTTGTCGCTCTGGACTAGAGAAAATATTCTTTGCGGGTTTTGTTTCCATTACGTCTTTCTTAAAAGGATGTTCCAGGGACAGAGGCGCATTTCTTTTACTCTAAGACTTTAATATTTTCATCTTCCATCTATTTTTTTTTTTTTACATGAACCCTATTGTTTTGAGCCTTGCTATTTATACTGTAGGCCACTTATAATGTTACATAAAGTACCACCATCTGAGAAATACACATAATAAAATACCCATGGTGGGTTAATCCAAGTACAAGCTCCCTTATTGCTTTTTTTATTGCAGGATGAAGAAGAGGCCACAGGTAAACAGATGTTGCACAAATTTAAAAACACACATTTAACCTGTAAATGTGGGTGAAATACTAATTTAAATGGGGACAAATAGGACATTGAAAGGGACGAAGAACTTGAGCTGACTGACAAGTCTCCATTATGTTTTCTAGTGTAATACTGCATTAATGTGTCCTGTATCAATATTTATTCCTCATTATGGCTGACACCGTGAGCTGTGCTGCCAGGTGGAACCAGTGAGCATCTTGCGGGAGAAATGAGAGACCATCCATCCATGTGCAACACAAATGATCATGAAACACAACCATATGTTCACTGGAAGGTTTTTTTGTTTGTTTGTTTGACCATTTATATTTCTGTGCACCACATTTGTTTAGCAACTCATACTCACATTCCACAGCTGCTATTTTCCGCTGGAGCAATTCACCATCTTGTTCGGTAACAATAATCTTGTGAGGACAGTCATGCAATTTTACAAACTGAAATTCAACGATTTCCTCAGATATTTATAAATGTCACTTTTTTTCCATGTATGAATTGTAAAATGATATTCCATAAATTCCATGACCTTTGAGATCCTCGCTCACAGACAGTCATAAGTAAATAAAGCAGTTTTCCATTTTGAGTACATGCCACAAATATTACAACCAATAGAACAACTACTGCACGCATGTGTGGACTTCAAAAAGCAGGAGAGTGTGTTTTGCATGGCTGGCGATTGTGTTTGCCAGGCATGACGGGCACCTTCACTTAATCCCCAGACGGATGAAAGTCACACCAAATTGCTGATGACACAGGGCTTCCCATGCCAGCTGGCAGGGGCCCCATCACAACCTCTACAAACTGAAGGAAAAACATGTCACAACCTCAGGGTCTGTTCATCTTTATATAGTCTAGAATTTCACCTGACACACAAAGTCGAGTGAAATTCACATACACACGGCTAACTGTAACATTAAACCAACTACAGATGCAAATGAAAGAATAAATGCATGCGCTCAGACTCATACACATGCATGTAAGGACATAAGATCCCATTCGATAAGCTGAAACTTTATTGGTGCCAGAGGAGGAATTGTGATGTGAATTATGATAAACACGCACACTTCCACAGCCATATCCTCTTGCCAAGTTCAAGAGGCTGAACCCGTGTTTGAGTCAGCAAGAAGATATTATAACTGATTTCTCTTTGCCAGAGAGCTGATTTTCATCCAGGATAGAAGGAAACACGCAATAGACACGAAAAACAACACAAAATAAATCAGAATTTCTCTGTAGGAGTAATTCCAAATGTTTTGTAAGTGGATGGATGTAAGGAAGGTGATATCAGTGTAACTCACCAGATTGCTATTGCATCTATATTCATGGTTGTCAGAAGATTATTTTTAACAATTGGTGGCCTCTCACCGTGTGCTACCGTCAAGTTTAAATTTCCCCCTCGCCACAAAGTATCTCAAAAACCAACGGTATCAGTTTTACAATAGGATTTGTTGTGAATATTCATGTTCCCTCAAAGCTTAATACTCGAAAACTTCCTAAATGCAAACAAGAAATATAACGATCAAATGAAATTTACAGAGCATATCCTAGAAGATGGGCCCCTCTTTCTTCTCTGCATGTCAACAAGAGATATTGCTCATAATCAAGGTAAATTGTTGTAGAATGCACTGGAGACTCTCGGGCTCCAAACGGAGAAAATACTTTGCATTTTAATGATTCTGAAAGTTTCCCGTAGCTCTTCCCTCGGGACACAATGTTTTTTTTTTTCCTTACACATAAATAGATTGTTCAGATAGAAATCTGAACAAATGAACCCAAATGTTTGGAAACATTACTGGAGACATTTATTTTACCAATTAACTATAAAAATTTCCAAATTCTCTTTCCAAAACACACAGTGTCTCCCTATCTCTCTGCAGAACACACTTTCTGACACAGACACAGTTCTCTTTATCCCACATGCCACTTCCATTCAATCAAGACCTCGGTCAGTAAAAGCAATTAACTCTGAGATCTGTGTCACTAAAACTATGTTATCCCTCCCTCCACCAGTCTGGTCTTGCTTTTTCTCCACTCACAGAATATGCACGAGTAAGTATGCACACATCAGTGCAGTCAACATGAGCAAGTGCTTTCCTTGCTCCTGGGTCAAGGCCATTAGTTTGGACCACCCTGCTGACTGGAACCTTTCCCTTAAACTAAGTCCAGCAGGGAGACAGAATCACTCTCCTTTTTTAACCCACTCATACATACATAAACAAACACACACACAGAGACTTGCATGCAGAGCCTACATAAAGACAAAAATAGACGCACACTTTTGAACAAAAGCTAGCCAAAGCGTGCGAATCAGGCTCAAAAAGCAATGTAAATGCATCCAAACAAACGCAAAACATAATGTAAACAGGCATGAAGATACAAACGAGCATGTGCACTTGCAGGCAGGTAGGCAGACAGTTAAATGATTGAGGACCATGCAAAGCTCTAATGTGTAACAAGTCAAGTTTCAAATGTGGTCTCTACATGTGTTCAGCTGATGAGATCCAAGATCCAAATATGGCATCTTAGATTTGCAGTTTACATTTTCTGTATGTGTAAGGATAATAAATATTGCTTCCATTTCAGATTTTAGGGCCATTTCTACATCAGAAAGTCTCATAGAGTGTGATGACAGTCCTGCACTGTTTTATCACTTCTACTCACTTTTTTTGGTCACTACTGTCACTGGTGTGTAAAATCAATACTTTTAATAACAGTGGTAACAGAAATGTTAAGCAAGGTCCAGTTATACAGAGTATGAAACATATAACACAATAAAATGAAACATAGTTCTTTAAGAAAACCACCCAACAAACACTTTGCATCCATACAACACTAGTAGCCTTTTCAAGCTCCTTTTAATCCAGGGATTTCTTTCTATAAACCAGCTGTAGATTCTGCATCGACAGATGCTGGAGTCCTTCTACCCTGTGGATGCCTGTCTGTCAGTTCAGTGGTCAGTTTTAGTTGGCTGCTGATTTTAGCAAGAAGACTTTTTCAGCCTTGATCGTCTACTACGTACAAGTTTGTGCTTATTATAGAAAACCAGTCTTTCTTTTCACCATGCACAAGATCTGTGATATGTACTTTAACAGACAGGAATCAGAAATCTTAGGGGCGAGCCACATCTCAGACAGAGTCGTCAGATCGCAGTTTAAGGCACCTAATATTGAAATGTTACCTAGGCTAAAAAAAAATGACACAGATAAGGTGTTTCCTAATTGCTCTGAAGAAAAAAAAAAACCCTACCCACCAGGACACTACTTCTCCCCACTGGAAACCTTTCCAAAAAAACAAAGCAAAAAACAAAACATATAGAAAGCTAAGAATTCAAGAAGAACATTAGAAAGAACAAGTTTTAACTCTTTTCTTCTACTTTCTGAATCCTTTGAGTTGAGGACTAAGTATATTAAATATTTAGTTTGGAGTAGTTTGGCTTTATCACAAGTCAGCAATTCTCACACTGTGTTGAAAAGTGTGTGTGTGTGTGTGTGTGTGTGTAATGGTTGTAGATCAATATTTGTGTGTATGCCCCCCATGTGGGTACAGGTTTTGTATGAACTGCATCACAATGATGTTTGTCTGCATTATGCCTTGTTAACATGGGAGTGTATGTGTGTGTGTGTGAGTATGAATTTTAAAATGTGTCTGCAGTAAGTGCCTGTGCAGTGTGTGTGTCAGTATATTTGTACCAATCGAGTGTGTCCATGTTCAGTGTCTGCATTCAGCAGTGTGTTTGTGCATGCGCGTCCTTCGTTTTTTTCCCTGACTCAGCTTTTCGAGTGATCCAGAGATCAAAGTGTGGAGAGCTGGATGAACACTGCAGTGAAGTTTCAGCAGCTGATGAATAAACATGAGGTGGGACATTTATGCAATGTACACATACACACATCTCTTTAGGAACAGCAGACAATACATAAACACCACTGTTGCTGCACACACGGCGCCTGAGGGACGAACACAGCATCACAGTCAGCGCACACTTATACACAATCTTTAATGAAAGGTTGAACAAAGGTAAGACCAGAAACACACACACTGTAGACGCAATATAGTGATGTGTGTGTGTCTGTGTGTTTCATTAAATGGGACTCAAATCCTGCCTGTTTGTTTTGTGCAGAGAGGGGCAACAGGGTAATCCTGCATTTATGAAAGACACACACAGACATACACATATACACAGTGTCCTCACACCCTCACTATCTGAAACCCACCCATTCGCCAACCGAAGTGAAGGTGCACACACACGCGGACTAAGCATCTGGTCTTGCATTTGTCAAGTTGTTTGTTATGTTAGCGCCCAACCAATTATTTGAGAGTGACAAAAAAAAAGATGACAATATATATCAGTATTCATTTTTCAACATAAATAGAAATATATAAAACATCAACGCTTCTGATGAGGATCCCTTGAATCTGGATATTAAATATAATTTGAATTTTAATGTGATTTTGACAGAAATGTGTCCCGTGTGAGGCACCGTAACTTGTCAGTGCTCTCAGGTGGACAAATTATTTAAGGATGACACTTTACATCAGGCATAACTTTGACATTTCGGCTCTGCAGTTTCTTGTCAAATGTTCACCAAAATGATTAAGTGAACAAGCGCATTCCAACAAACTTAATATTCAGTATAAGTTAATGTTTAATGATATAAATTAATATTTTCTGCATCCATATCTGCCACTCCCACTCTACGTCACCACAGGAACAGAAAAATGAACACTGTTTAATATCTATCACTGTTGCTAATGTCACACCAGATACATGGTCAGAATGACCTGGTTAACTGGTTGCTATGGAAATTACTCAAAATCCTGTCCTCGGAATATCAGCCATGTTTCATAACTTTATTAGTAAAACATTTCAGGCAATGAAGTCATATTTTTCCACAAGTACATACCAGATTTACAATTATGATTAAATATTTAGATTTAACTTTTAAATTTTGCATTTTCATTACATTTAGTACAAGGAACATTTGCAAATTTTACTATAAATCTTTGAAACCTTCATATTGCTTTTTTATCATTGCTTGGAACTTTTTTTTTCTTTACATCGTCTTTATTGGGCAGTGTGTGTGTCGGGATTTTAAATTCCTGTTCCCAGATAATCTTTGACCAAAGAACTTATGTAATGTAAAATATGGATTTGACAGCCTTCTGATTGGCATCACTACACAGTGCATGTAGATAAAAGTCATTAAAACAATAAGCTGCTGCATAATTCTAAACACAGCAGCAAACACACTGAAATATATTTATGTGTTACTTTTAAATATCCACTGCATAGATAAAGACAAAAATATATACATCCTATCATCACAATGGCACAGTTAGATGAACACACTCACACACATGCACGTGCACATACACATTCACACCCTGTACGAATCACTGAGCAGTGTAATGATAGGTGAGTCCGAGATGGCATCCCAATTGGTTTGACTAATGAAAGAGCATCCCATCTCTTATCAATGAATTATGCATCACACATCTTACAAAACGCCCTACTGCATGGATTATTAATACAAACACACACTCTGCATACATGTATGGACAGACACGCACACATGCTGACACAAACACAAAAAAATGCTGAAATGAACTTCTAAATCAACTTCTAAAGATTAAAAAATAAAATAAAAAAAAAAGCCCAAAAAATGTTGCAGGTTTCTGACACAGTGTGTGTGTGCTGCATAGTAGTGGCAGTATGGATTAACAAAAAAAAAAAAAAAACAAGTAAAGTGAGTAAAGTACTGGATTCTTGGTCCTTTAATAAGGTCTGTAACACAACCCACTCTAATGTGTGCTCAGTGTTTTCTAAATACTCATCAATTTTGCTATTTTTACTATATATTTATATTCATTAGTTATTTTATTTTTAAATGATTGTGTACATGGCTGCACCAAAGCCAGAGTGAAGTTATGCCACTTATGTTTGGCTTAAGTGTCCTGTGGAAGTGGAGTGTTTTGATGTAGAGAACCTGACCTGTGGTGAGTACCAGCATGCTTTACAGATGTACATTAGGCAGGAGGTTAATGGTGAGGCCATTATCTGCTGACAGAAGAAGAGCTAAAGCAGAGCAGAGAGAAAATACCTGAAATGATTTGTGCTGTAAAGAGAGGAGGGATTTAAGTGCTTGGTCACATTTCACTGCCACTTTGAAACATGTAAAACTGAACTGGACAAACAAACTATCTATTTTGTTGAATATGGATGTAGTAGACATATATATTTATTCACAGGATCCTGACGTGTTGAATTTGTGTTTCGTGTTCTGAGAGGAGAGTTTTCATTTTTATATATTACAGGTCATTACAGGCTAGAAAATGGCCTCCACCTAAAAATAATTCTCAATAACTAAATAAAAAGTTGGAATATTTGTAAAAATGGAGTGAATTAAAATGTTTTTGACTATTCAGAACAAGATGATAATGTCACAGATGGACCAAAAATGTTTTTCTTATCCATGACTTATATGATTCTGCACATACATGCTAATATTAAAGTGCCACTGTAGTTTATCGGTGGTCGAACAGCCTCAGAAACCACTGTGTCCAACAACTTCTGCAACTCTCTTAAAAAAATAATCCAATTTATCAAGTAGACTTGATTTCCGATGTGGTCAGACAATACATCATTTGGACCAGTTCTTTTCTAGTGAAACCCAGCACTTATATTATCAAGAACCATTGATGTGGACGCAACATTAGCACGACCTTTAGTTGACTAACTTTATGTGTGGTTTATGTGTTCTGATTTTGTTTTCTCAAACAAACTACTTGATGTTCTGCAAAATGTTGCACTCACGTTAGTCAGTGTTTTAGCTGCTCATCTCATCAACCAAGATAGCAGCATGTGTAACATATATTATCGTTCACAGGTAAGCAAATATAGTTTCTGAATGTTCAGTTACTGCTCTGAAGAAAATTCCTTCAGCCGTCTGATAGATGAAAAGAAACAAGAAAGCTCTACTGTAAAACCCAGCTTTATCTGCACATCTGCTGTGAGGGGTTTTTATGAGTTTTTTCAGGACATGTTTATTAGCTTTCGGTGGTTTTAACAGATGGCCAAAGTGGGATGAGTTTAAGAAAGGCCAAATACGTGTTGAGACGCTGAAGATGTATAGATATGAAAGACAAGCAGAGGCAACCTGTAACTATGTAAGCTATGTGCGTTTGTGTCGAGTGAACTTGAAATATATATAAAATATATATAGTCACAATATTGGAGAAATGCTACAGCGGCGGAGAGGTAAGGCAGGCCCGAAATGCTTATGAGTTTTTAAACAGTTTAGACAAAGTGAAAGTTTCCTAAGTGCTGGCATGAGATCTGACAGCAGCATCAGAGGGTCAGAGCCGTCTGGCAGTTCAGAGAGTCCATTTTCTTGTAGCTGATTAGAAAGCTTAAAAGTGAAGACTTGTTTTTGTACACTTACAGATGTTATGATATTTGATCTTGGTAAGGTCGTGTCAGACTTCACCGCAGATGGGTTTGGGGTGAACTGAGTTTAAAAGACTGTGTGAGTGTTTGAGTGACGGTGATGAGGTGACAATTTTATTACTGAAAATGTTACAAGCCAAAGAAAAATGGATACATAATTGAATGCCTTTTATATCTTTAAAGTTTGTGTAATCCTTTCACTGCTGAGGGAGTCTCAGTAACTCCAGGAGCCATGAAAAACACTCAGGGCTTTTATTTTAAATTCTTGTCATTCCTAGGTCCTGACACTGATATTTTGGAGAAACTGGAGGAGAGAAGTAAAAAGTGGGTTTTTTTTGCCTGACAGCAGAAACATGGCTACAGGGTTTTGTAGCATAAGCTGAGCTGAGGTAATTTGAAGTGAATGAATTTACGTCATAATTGTTTTCAGAGGAGCTGGCAGTTGGACAGAAAAGCTGCAAGACAGTGGACAAATGAATGAAAGTAAACGCACAGCTTCAGAATTTCTCGTGCTCTCGCAGACGGAGTGACTCCAGAACACGGGGCACTGTTTTCACCCCTTTTTAGATTAGATTTGAGATTAGACAACTTCATTGTCATTACACAGGGTACAAGGACAGGGCAAGGACAGGAAATGCAGTTTAGCATCTAGCCAGAAGTGCAAAAGCAGCAAGTGCAGGATATACAATATCTACAGTATGTGACAGTATGTACAGATAAGGCAGTGGTATGGACATAACTTACAGTGAGATATATTCAACATGATGGCCTCTCAACATGATTTACAGATGAGTGTTCTATGGACAAAATGTACAGCTAAATATGTATTATGAAAATATTATACAGGTGAATTTGTAATACTATACAGATGCATTATGCTACGAAATGTATGTACAGGTGGAAGCATATTTTTTTTTATAGATCACATACTATGCCACATACTATTGCATTTTCAGATTTTAGACACTTCCATCAAGCAGGTAAACTAATCCTTATTTGTTAATATAGTGGAGTGCCTCTTTAATTCTTCTATCAATGACTCACTGACCGGTTGTTAACCTCTTCCGTCATCCGCCCATCTCATCATTTACAGTAGAAAAAGGCCCTCATGAACTCTCCCGGCCCATATCATCAACTTCAGGTGAAGGAATGTTGAACATAAACAAAGACAAAAAGCCTCTATTGTATCACAAATTCTCTAACCAGCAGGTCATTTACACTTGAATCATCATAGTAACCACAAGAGCAAACAACAGGAGTGACAACGAGCTCAAGAGATATGACAGTATCGCCTGCACAAGAGGTTTGCAGCTGTCTTGTCCTTCTTTGGTGTAGGTTGCTCTCCAGAGAAGAGCTAAAAGCCTAAACTGTGAACGGCAGCCAAGAAATGGATGCCCCCATCCAACCACCCCACCCCACCCCAACCCCTTATTATCCTGCGTGGCTCCTGTACAAAAGTAGCTTAGAACAGAGCATGGGAATAGGGAGATAGATAAATGTGACAAAAGAATGGTGGAGGTGAGCCAAATGGATGGAGGAGAGATGAAAGAGGTTTGTGTGTAACAGAGTTCAGATGGCTCCCACAACTACACAAGACCAGAGAGGGAATATTGCCTGGATAGGCTGGATACTGTGGAATAAGATAGTACAGCACAACACAGGCATTAATAAAAACAGGCATAAATATAATGCTCTCTTTGTTTCACACACAATGGAAAATAATAACAATTAATATATTAGCTGTTCAACATGGTTTAAGAACATTTAAGGACACAGCACTGCAGAAAATCTTGTTGTTCTCTAAAGCAATATTTCAAACAACCTCTTGCATAAATTTCGACCACATCTTCAGGAAATCAGCAAAATAAAATAAGAATTAATGAATTTTTCCACCCACTACCATTATTAACATATTAGGAGCTGATTCGTCAAAGCTGTGGCGCTAATTTCCAGTCGAGCGCCATCAAACCACTGCAGAAGAAGAGGGCACAATGAGATGATGTAATAAAAAGAGCACCAGTCAAACCTCAAAAGGTGGAAAACAATGTAAAAAGCATGATGGAAATATGATATTAAGGTTTGTTTCATGTATGACTTTGAGGAACATTAGTTTCCTTTCTTGCACATAACTGACATTTTTGCCTGCTGCTATTTTTTTTATTTTTTATTTATTTATTGTCTCCTTGCTGAAGCAGAAGCTTGAGGGTTTTTTTTCTTTAAACCTTTGGTGTTTCCTCTCATGGCACTGCAGTAAATTATTCAATCCTGTTTCCAGTAAAAATCAATTTGTTTGGAGAAAGGCTGATCCTACTGCCAGAAAATGACACTGGTTTCTTCCAAATTTAGTTGAATTATATTGGAAACAGGTAGCAGTGATTTAAACGATTGAACTAAGCAGGCAGACTTTTTCACTTGAACGAAAAAAAAAGAACTCAAAATATTTTTGGCCAACATGCACGTAGCTAACACAGACCTCTACAGAGCCTGAAAGGAAACACAAACCAGACCCCAAAGGCTTTATAGTGTCCTCATAACCACCAACACACCCCACCTTCCTCATTTCACAGACAATAGCTCCAACTGTTATAGGCGCCAAAGTCATCACAGTCCTTGCCAGCTGTGTTGTAAAACCATGTGAATCCCCTCGACAAACTTACCGTTCTGCCGTGATTCATCAACATTTACCAAAGCTCATGGATTTACCAGACAAAGACAGATGAAGAGAGAGAAAGAGACGGATGGACAGAGGGAAGGGATGAGAGAATGAGAAGAATGACAAAAAAAAAAAGAGAAAGGTCATGGCACAACACTACTGCTGACAAAACGGAACGTCCTTCCTTTCCGGGGCCCTCGCATTTCAAACAATCTTCAACAGTCAAAGGGTGAATTGAAACAGAGATGGTAAAATGCAGCTTTCTCCAGTTAAAGCCTGTGTTCACAGGCTTGTGAGCAAACGCTGTGTACACACACAAATCGTTTTGTGTTAAAAACAGGGAGACAAAGAAAATAACAGGGACGGAGGGCAGGAAGAGAGTTCAGAGGTGGGAGACAAAGGGAAAAAGTAACAAGGAATGAGAAGCAAAGGGCCAGAATTTACTGAATCGTGTGAAGTCAGACTTTAAACAAAGTGCCTCTTTTAAAAACACTCACGCATTCGAACGCGTCACGTCTTGGCACACACCTCTACAGGTGAAGGTCATTGCTCAACGGTTTGGGTGACAAGTTGCCATTACAAAACGTGAAGAGATTCAGATGTCTGAAACTTTACGGTTGTTTTATTTGATTTATTCACCTCGTTAATCCAGTTTTTCTTTTGTTAAACAGGAAATTAAAGTTTGAACACTCCTTTAAAGACAGAAAAAAAGTCATGTGACGTCAAAGCCCATCCCAGTTTCAGTTCATTCCTGTCAAACAGTGAGCAGTCTTTTTTTTTCCTTTATTCTTTAGAATTTAAAGTTCATTGGACTTCTGCAGAACAATACACTACTTTCTCAATCCCATAACTTGACCTGGTCTTTAAGGCCCATTTCCCCTTGCAACACAACATGCAGAGGAGTAAAGTTCAGTCAAGGATTACAGCCTGGCTTTGTCTACTAAGAGTTTTAGTCTTTCAGCATGAACAAGAGCCTGACTTCCACTGTTAGACCTTAGACAGGACACTTTTTACTGCTCTTAAATACCAACTCCATAGTGCCACTAGAGCTTAAAGTTCCCTCTAGATATAAAGCTAAAGCCAAGAGATGCCCAGAAAAAAAACAACCCTAACCCTGGAGTTGAGGAAGTAACTGCACTTTTGTCTACACACTTGGCCAAGAAATTTTCCAGCAACATAACCCACCTGCAAAAGCCACAGTAAGTCATTTTTACTCTTAGTCGTACTTTGTGAGATTTTTTACCTTTGAACAAAGCTAAGCTAGCTGTTTCCCCTTGTTACCAGTCATTGTGCTAAACTAAGCTAAGCTAAGCAATGCATTTAATACAGGCATGGCAGGAGTGGTATCAAACTGCCATGAAATGTTTTATGGACATTCATAGTACTCAGAGGATATATCCAGATGTTTGTGGTGATTCTTCTGGTGCCACTATCAGGACAAACTTTGTACTTGTGTGTGAAAATAAAATCTAATGTGTTGTGTATACGCACGCTCCCCTCTGGCACCACCTGCAGGTCAAAATGTCACATTTCTTATTGTAAGAGTGCCATGAAATTAGCTGAGGACACTCGTGCTCCCAAGGGGGTGAAGCCTTAACTCATTTGTACATCACATCAACCTGACCGGGGTCTCCCCTGTTCTGTTCAGCTCTTTTCCCATTAACTGCTGCTGTTCTGTGTTCCACTTTCTCTGCAGCTGACTGGAGAGGGGAAGCACCAGATCAAACCAGCTCCAAAAGGCTCTTTGTCCCCCAGCGTCAGAAAACACACTTGCACTCTTTCCTCCCTTTGTCTGCCCACCTCCTACATACACTGAGCACGGGCATGAGTCTCTCCCCTGTCTTCAGCTTTCAACAATGCTTCATCTCTGTGCCCCAGCCCACACACCCGAATACCACAGAGGGGCGACATGAACTTCTCTATCCGACTCATTCATTGTCTGGAACAGCCGGTCGCCACTGTCGCACTCACTCTTCTCATTATCTGTCACTTACTCATCAACACGATCTCAATCCTTCCCTCCCTCCATCTCTCAAATTGGTGACCTCACCCAACACCCACATCACAGTGACTTCATCAGGCAGCAGCTGCAGTCAAGGCCACAGAGCAAAGTGTTGGTGGAGAGGACAATTAACACCGACGCCATGTCTGGGCCACCAGCGTGAGACTGCTGAGAGGAAACCGCTGGAAGATATCAAACCACCTCAGTGTCTCATCTCGGCCACTTAATCTTTCAAAATCTGCATCCATGAATTTCATTTGCCGCCAGTATCCACTGAAGGAATGCCCACTTGTGTTGTCTGGGAAATGAAAGTGGTGGGACTTTTCAAGGCCACAATGAAGTCTCAACAAGACCACCAAAGCACTGACAAAGAGAGGCTGTGTTTTCCTCAGCTACTGTCTCAGTCGCCTCTTATCCTCGTCCCTGGTCTCATATGACATCAGATTTTGTTGTTATTATTTTAACAAGAAGAGCAGGATGGAGTTTGTTTGTGAAAATACAGCTTTGAGATCTAAATTGCAAACCATCCTCACACAGAAAGAAATCTAGAAATACAAGAAAGACTTGCCTATGGACAAACAGAGGAAAGGAAGAGGTAAAACAGTGCTGGGTGAGCAAATCTAAATATCTGGCAAATAAGAGGGCCTGATTTTTTTTTTTTTAAGAGGTGATCATCATGACAAGAAATCCAAAACTGAGGGAAAGACACAGGAGGAGATTGCTTCGCTGGATCTTGTCTTTAAGTTTAAACTTGGTTTAAAGGTCAGCATTACAGTAGACTATTTGTTTGGGCAGCCCTATGAGGAAGGTGGTCAAGAGCCTCAATTAAAGGCTCCAGATTAGGTTTCGGGTGGTTTGGGTGTTTTACAGCTCTGTAGTGGGTCTGTGTGGTTGCAAGGCTTCAGATGTCACATTTTGAAATGTGGGTGTTTAAGTTACATGTAACACTCATGAGCTCTGGGTTTCTGCTTTTTCTCTTTTTTCTTTCCTTTTGTGTTTTTCTCTGCAACTCAAAGATTTTTGAAAGTTTGAAGCGAGCAGCCATCAGGTCAGACCTCTATGACTTTTATTCTATTGAGTAGTTTATCTTATGTGTTTGCACTGATGCATCTCATATACATTTTGTTTAATTAAAAATGTATTTTTAAAAGTCATATTTATTTTTGCTCAGTTACAGTAAAGCTGGTATGATAAAAGTTTCAGGCAGACACTGCCATCTCCTGGACACTGTGCAAATTACTGTCTTTGTCAGCCTCCGCATCTCATTATATTTGTAGAAAAATACTGAAAGACTTCACACATGCCATAAAACTAAAATCTACACATCAGCAGTAAGATTTTCTTTATTACATGCTTTGTGAAATATTTGTACAAAATTAGGTACACTGTAAAATACAGAATGTGTTTTTATTGTTAAAAAGACAGGTGTATTAAAAATTGTAAACTGCTGTGACAGTAAACTATTTGATTCTTTTAATCAGGATGTTCAGCAGCTGTGTGTGTGTGTGTGTGTGTGTGTGTGTGTGTGTGTGTGTGTGTGTGTGTGTGTGTGTGTGTGTGTGTGTGTTCAGAGATACTGGTACAGCCACAGCACTGTGTTGAGGAAGCAGTCGGCCTGTGTGTCCACTCTGGAAAGTGAATGTCCTTCTTCTGCAAACCACAACAACCTAAGAGGACAAACGGAACAAAGGCAGGGATAAAATCAGGCTTAATAATCACAATTATAATGCTATGATCATGTTTTTTTCTTTGTTAAGTTATTAACAGGAATTTTTGAAGTTGAATTAAAACCTCTGCACTCAGGTTATTATGTTGGACTGTCGGGATTTGTTTATTTGGTTTATCTGATATTGTTTGCTCTGTTGTACCTGACAGGTGAAGCTCTGCTCTTCAGTGCTTTATAGAGCTCCAGACCTTGGTGCGGAGACACCCGCCTGTCTCTGCCTCCCAGCATCAGCAGTACTGGAGCCTTGATCTACACAAAAATACACAGATTCTGTAGTGTACAAAGGACTATTTACACATACAACTACAGTTTCTTTATGAAACTGACTCCTGATGTTTCCTCTAGCAGCACTATACTGTAAAAACAACAGCTCTGTCCATAAGACAAAGACAACGTTTGGACAGTTGACAATTTTTAATACACCTCTGTCTTTTTAACAAAACAAAAGCACACTCTGTATTTTACAGTGCAAATAGTACAAATATTTCACAAGCATATAATAAAGAAAATCTTACACAGAGTAGAAACTTCTGGCCTAAGAGCATGTTAGCTACTGTATCTCAAGTGTGCATGTATCTGACCTTAGCAGCATGTGTGATGGGTGACCTCTCTAACATAGCAGCCAGGGCTTCAGCAGTGGGGATCTGGTCGTACGAGTACTGAAACCCCACACTGGTGTAACGCCTTGAGGCAGGGAGAGAAGAAGAAGATTCAATTTACAAAGTGGTTTGAATGTTAAACAGTGGAGCTAAAGCTTGTGTGCATCACATGCGCAGGCATGTGTGTGCCTTTGACTCACCAGTCCACTATGTCACTGGTTCCCAATAAAGTAGCAGCATTAATGACAGGGTTCCTGGCTGCACACGCTCTGTAGAACTCTGGGTACTGACCAACCAGATGACAGGACAGGAAACCCCCGTGGGAACCACCAATCACCGCCAAGCGTTTGGGGTCAAGGGTGAGGTCCCTCTGCAGTGCAGTGAGCACGGCCCTCTGAGAAAAGACAGTGAGTCACACTGAGAGAGCAAATCATTTCCAGGATTATGCTGGGATGGTTTGGGATGGTCAACTCCAGTTGAGAGATTCTTGTTTATTTTACTTGTTAATTTTTTCTTTTTTTTTTTATTCTGCTGTTTTTTTTTTGCCACCCTCACTCTATCCAGGACTCTGTACCAAAAAAAAAGAAACAGCCCATACCTGAACATCTTTTACATCCTGGTTTCCAATTTGACCAATCAGGGACAAAATACTATCCTGACCAAACCCTGTGGATCCTCTGTAGTTCACTGAAGAGAGAGACACAGAGAGGAAAAAAGAAGGAAGACAGCTAACTCAAAACTAAGCATTTCAGACATAAACACCAAAAGCTTCTGACAATGGGAATTTAAGAGGTTCACTCTTAGACTTTTTTTTTCAAAAGACTTTGAATTTGTCAAAGAGGCTGATTGGTTTAAACTGTGTTTCAGACAGATTTTATATACCCTCAAAAAAAAAGGCAACCCCAAAACTTTTTAAGTAAACTACATCTTCTTGTGGCCAGCAGAGTTCAGTTCAATGCTCCCAGGAACAGACACTGAGCAAAAGTAAGTGAAAAAGAACAGGAAGACTAGTATCACACCTCACCCATGAGCACAGCAAAGCCGAGTTTAGCCAGTCCAGCTGTGGTGCAGTTCCACTCTGCAGGGAACTGGGAGTGAGGGCCACCTGGGGGAGACAACAAAACCATAATATATAAAATTTCATAATAATATAGTTTTATTATGTTTCCATCCTGTAAGCAGAAATACATCAGCCACACAAGAGACAGATATGTACACAGACCATGGATGAAGACGACCAGAGGTATCTTGGCTTCTTGGAGGGGATGAGAGGGTTTAACCAGGACAGCCCCGAAGTCTAAACCAGCTGAAAGAGAGACATAGGCAGAGAGTGAGAGAGAGTGAGAGGGAAAAGTAAGAAGAGCACAGCTTAACACTAGAACACATCTTATTTTGAAGGAGTGTCTGAAAGCTCACAGTACTGTGTGTTGTTCTCCTCAGGTGGAGGTGTAACATCTAGAATTGACCAGTGGAAGTCAAAGGTCATGGCAGGCTGCTGCAGGGTCCGCCAGGTCACAGCCTCACCTGCTGAAGGAAGGAAACCCACCCTCTGCATGCACGCACACACACACAACGTAAATTCATTTGTCAGGTAATTAATCTTCTTTAACAATGTGGTAAACAGTATTTTAGCATAGTGCTTGTTGTTATGTCTGTGCCTTTGTGTGTGTGTGTGTGCGTGTTTGTGTGCGTGTGTGTGTGCGTGTTTGTGTGCGTGTGTGTGTGCGTGTTTGTGTGCGTGTTTGTGTGTGTGTGTGTGTTGTTTGACCAGAGTGGGAGGTGTATTAGGGCTGGAGCAGCAGACAATCATCAGGTCCCTCTGGACTGTCAGCAGCTTCCAGCTGCCATAAACTCTGGAAAGATCAGATGGACCTGCAGAGAACAGGGAGTAAAACAAAGAAAACACAAAGAGTAAAGAGAGTGAAAGTAGTGATGAGGAAAAGACAGAACGGAAAAAGATGACAGAGTAGAAACAAAGACAGAGATAAATGTCTCAAGACAAGTTTTTAAAGGGTTTAAAATTATATACTCACATTACATTGCATAGGTCTATTTCATTTAACTCCTGCAGTAAAACCTGCACCTAAGACCTTTTTCAATCTCAACAAAGTATCACTCTCAACAAAAACAATAATAATTAACAATAATTAAATGCTATCACCTTTAAGTCTTATTCATATTTAATTTATTGCCATCTCAGAGCACGCTCCAGTGATGTTTCCACAACTTTTGACTTTTATGTTGAAATTTCCCAGCAAGTCCGTTGGCCTTGTCATACCTTCCAGTTCATTCCAGTGCTCCCGATGATGCAGATGAAAATGTGGAGGTGGAGGGGGAGGGAGGGGAGGAGGATCAGGAAGAGCATCTGGAGGGGGAGGAGGAAGGTCAGAGTCTGAGGGAGGGTGAGGAACTGGACCAAAGGGATAAGGGGGAGGTGGGAGAAGAGGGGAAAGGGGAGTAGGAGGTAGAGGAGGTGGGAGAGGGGAAAAGGGATAAGCGGGAGGAGGGGGAGGAGGAAGACCAGGAGATGGAGGGAGATGGGGAAGCCAACAAGTGAAAGGAGGAGGGGGAAGCAGAGGAGAGAGGGGAGATGGAGGAGGAGGAGGGAAAGAAATAGATGGAGATGTGGACAGAAGAGAGAAAGGAGGAGGAGGTGGAGGAGGAGAGGATGGACTCTTACTATCAGAGAGGGAGGTGACTTTCTTTGATCTTCTGTCGACCAAAAAGAGATCCTGAGAGAGTCAAGGAGAGAATAAATGAGGTGTGTATACGATGACAGGATGAACAACATTCAAAAACATCCTCAGAATCACCCCCACACCTGTGTACTGATTGTGGAGATAGAGTCAAGTGGCGATTAGCTTAGCTTGGCATAAAGCTAGCTTAGCATAAACCATTCCTTTAATATAAGGTTGTTACCTTCCAGTTTCTGCAGGCGCTGCTGAACACCACTCTCTGACTGTCTGCAGACCAGCAGCAGGAAGGCAAAGCCTCATAAACACCTGCAAACTCACCTGAAAGAGAAGGGACGAGGAGAGAAATTTTCACCTGCACTTTTGGATTTTTTTTCTACTCCGGCCTTCGACCAAGCTTTCTCATTCTTTCTATCACGGAGGAGCTTTGTTAAGGGTTTAGAATTGAATGAATTTCTCTGACAGTCATCGCAACTGGATATTAATAAGTTTAACGGGATTAGGGTTGCTAATAATGCAAATATTTATGTTATTATGCAAACCCCAGGTATATTCAAGCCATCAGCGAAGACGTGAACATAAGATCTGAAAATGTGCATTACTAGCTGTCTAGACCATAGTATGTATGAAAACCATGAACAAAAACTATGTGCAAATGTTTCTTTTTCTAGATATTTTTCAATGCTATGGACAAATTATAATTGTGACCTGATGATGGGGCTAGATGAAAAATGTGAAGGTCACAAAAGTTATTACAATCCATCCCAAGAGGAAGATGAAGGTCCATCCAATATTTGTTAAGACTTGTTATTGAGAACCAAAAATATGTCAACCTCACGGTGGCGCTAGAGATCAGGGGTTCAGCAAAGTCACGAGGATAAATCCCCTCGGAAACACCAATGTGCGCTAAAACAAAAAAGACATTACAGTCTGGAAACAAAGCAGTGGACTCACAGACCTACACTGTTATCCCACACAAAGAGCTGTTTTTGTATGTAACCTACCGGTCTGTGGTCTGTTGATAACATCCAACAGTGTGGATGTCTTCCTGTTCTTCAGGTCCAACTGTGGAGGATTAACAATCACTGTTTAACTGGTGATGGAAGGAACACACACAAACACACACAAACACATGTACACACACTGCACCTGTTGCAGACTGAGGCACTGATTGTGAGGACCAAACACTTGGCCCTGCAGGTAGATCAGCGTGGACCCATCTGGACTCAGCCTAGGACAGGACACCGACAGCTTGTCCCCTGACAGACACTCTGGGTTGTAGGTATGAGGACGTACAGAGATCAGATGAACAGAACAGAGCGAGTGAGTTTTAATCAGTCAGTAAAGGGACAAAGGCAGCGTACTCACCGCAGTGTCCATCCAGGTCAAGTTTAAACAACGCCGACCTGAATCACAGTTTGAAGACACAAAGTGAAGATGTAAATAGTTATTTCCACTGGAAAGTTCAAGGCCTGTAAAACCTCAAAAACTACATTTATATATGAGTCAGTAAAGTAAATGTTTAGTTCTTAGTGCCTGAAAATGTTAAAAAGGTTTAACAACATTTTGGGCTTTTTTCTGCTCAGTTACTGGTGTTTTGAAAAGTTTGCCATTTTCCTCCTCAGTTTTGATTCAACGTGACTGATAACATATAAATAATAATCATTTTTAGTGTTTGATATGCTGCTGTTTTTCATGCTGACTGAAAAACAAAGCAGCTATCTAACCTGCGATTGGAGCAAAATTTCAGTCCAAGCCTGAAGGGTTCATGGTACCAACCGACAAAAAACACAGACTGACCACCGGACGCCCAAAGAGCCTGGAGGACAAAACACACACACAGAAACTTTCAGGAAAGACATTCAAAACTAGCATGGAAGAAAAGCAAAGAGGAAATCCTACTGTAAGTTTGCATCAGTTTTACTAAAGATGCCAATCAATCAAATCAATAAATCTGTGTCTGCATTTCTGCTTTAACACACACACACACTGGGACACCCAATTCACACTAAACCTTCATACATTAACAGTCCAAAAAAAATCAAAATCCTGCTGGATCAGACGAAGAGGAAATCTCTTTGCCCTTACCTGTCCAGGTGAGATGTCAGGCGGCACATCCTGCAGCACACTGACGCCGCCATTCTGCAGATTCACCACACAAATCACTGGGCTGCTCTTGTTGGTCAGAGCCTCACCCCAGTCCTCACAGTACACACTCCTGTCCTGTTTGGGAACAATAACACAAACAGCAAAAATATGAGACACGAACACAAAAACAGTCTTTACATGTAGGTAAAGACATGAATGTAATTTTCTGCTTTGTTTTTTTTTTTTTTGCATACGAATTTATTCTACAAAATGTTTTATGCTTCTGTTGAACCAACTCTACAATCTGCATGATATTCATCTCATGATCTTATTCATCAAGTGTATGTATATGCAAGAGTATATATATGATAACATTTATACATATATTATACAGTCATGGAAAAAATTATTAGACCACCCTTGTTTTCTTCAATTTCTTGTTCATTTAAATGCCTGGTACAACTAAAGGTATATTACCTGAAGAATACAATGAACACGACAAAAAATGCAGCTGATAACACGACACTTTATGTCCCATTTGACATGCTTAATTGTACTCCCAGGGTATATAAGAGGCCATTTCATGTCATAAGCAACACTGCACACAACCACAAGCCCCAAAACAAAGCTAATTTGTTCAACTGGAATGAGCTGCTGTGACAGCAGAACAATGTCAGAAGCTGGTGGAGAGCATGCCAAGACACCAGTACTAACTCCTGTGTATATCATGTGACTAACACAGACAGAAAAGAAAACATGGAATGCCTAAAAGCACTGTTTTTGCAGTACAATACCATAGCTATTGATGTAAGAACTTAAGTGATTTTGGTTATTAGCAAGAAAACCATGGAAAATGGCTAGATATCAGCTTTTAAACTCTTAGGAGCTATTTTTGTTGTTATCATTATATTTGCCCAAACAAATGTATCTTTAGTTGTACCAGGCATTAAAACAAACAAGAAATTGAAGAAAACAAGGGTGGTCTAATCATTTTTTCCATGACTGTATATATGTTATATATAATAACATATAACATAACTCATGAATCAGTTACTTAAACTGGTCGTGCTGGGTTGTATTTCATCCTTTCACTGGTACTGGTAGCAACACACCAACACAGCCACTTGTGAGTTTTCAGTGCAGTGCTGTTTTTAGTCTGAACACAGCCTGAAAGCCACAGCACCACGTTGCTTTTTTCAAAACCTTGTATGTACACTGGTTGCACAGATTGTCCGTTATTGTTTTGCAAATTACCAGCTCTACAATTTAAAGCT
>JBBMJY010000012.1:7965356-7984154 GCA_037833715.1 Toxotes lorentzi | reverse complement strand
AAGACAGAAGCCTTTTATGTGATACTTCTTGTTTGAAGCTTCAAACAATAGCCCCATAGGATAACTATAACCTGGATGAATAAGAGCCTACACAGACATATTTTTAATGTCATGGTTTTATTGGTTGTAGTTGGAATTTTTTCATCATTTTTTTTATAGCAGATCGCATGCAGGACAGACTTTCTACCAAAAATAAATAACATTTACACTGCCTGGCCAAAAAAAAAAGTCTTTGGCTTTGATTACGGCACGCACTCCGTGTGGCATTGTTTCGATAAGCTTCTGCAATGTCACAAGATTTATTTCTGTCCAGTGTTGCATTCATTTTTCACCAAGATCTTGTATTGATAATGGGAGAGTCGGACCACTGCGCAAAGCCTTCTCTGGCACATCCCAGAGATTCTCAATGGGGTTAAGGTCCGAACTACAGCAACACCAGATCATAGCACTGCTGCCACAGGCTTGTACAGTAGGCACTAGGCATGATGGGTGTATCACTTCATCTGCCTCTCTTCTTACCCCGATGCACCCATCACTCTGGAACAGGGTAAATCTGGACTCATCCATTGCTCCAGAGTCCAATCTTTATGCTCCCTAGCAAATTGAAGCCTTTTTTCTGATTGGCCTCACTGATTAGGGGTTTTCTTAAGGCTACACAGCTGTTCAGTCCCTGTCCCTTGAGTTCCCTTCGCATTGTGTATGTGGAAATGCTCTTACTTTCACTATTAAACATAGCCCTGAGTTCTACTGTTGTTTTTCTACGATTTGATTTCACCAAATGTTGATCACGATCAGTCAGGATTTTTTTCCGTCCACATTTCTTCCTCGAAGACGATGCTTCCCCACTATCCTTCCAGTTTCTAATAAACCTTTTTTCTGGCCAGGCAGTGTGTGTGTGTGTGTGTGTGTGTGTGTGTGTGTGTTAGTACCTTCATACAGGCAGATTCCCCATCATGCGATTCTGTTAATGTGTTCTTGCTCTTCTCAGCTACGTACAGTAGTTTGTTCTCACACTCTGACCATGACAGACAGCCAAACTGAGCTGGAAACACACACACACACCAATACTTGTTATTTAATTACGTAAGTACATGAACACACAACAACAATACGAGGGCACAAAAGGAACAAAAAAAGTCGTCTGCATAAACGCGAAGCATCCATCTCACCATCGTCGTACACTCTGCCGTGTTTGTTGAGAGCAGTCAGGTTGAGGCATTTCCTGAGGCCGTGGCCATCCCATATCTAAACAGCAACAACCATAAACAACAACGACAATCTGTGAAAACGCTCAAATCTTGCAGGCAGTGTTACCGTTTATTTTTCTCACCTCAAGGAGCTGATGGCCACCTGTCTCCCTGACAACCGCCCTCAGGCCTCGGATGGGAGAGAGTCCACTCAGTAACCTGAGGAGAAGAAGAGAAATTAAAAAAGAAAAACTCTGTTTAGTTCAAACTCTGATCAGTTTGTTTCAGTCAAAGTGGAAAACAACACCAGGCTGAAAAGCAGCAGAGTCTCACTGCCCTCTCCAACATCACTGACACCGTATGTTCAGGTGTAGTCTGAAGTTTGCTCTGTTGCACCTTTAACCACACCCAACAGTGATGTCATCGTGTACTGACACACCATGGAGTACACTTCTACATCACTGTAGCAAGGTGAAAAGGTGAGATTTTCAGCTGCTGTTCACCTGCTCTTTAATCATAAAGTTATCTAATATTTTCTGACACAAGTTTGAAATTGTTGTTTCCTTGAACAATGGCAGGACTCACTCTCCAGACACAGGTGCACAGGATCCTGGTGGGAGGATGGTCCTGATGCTCTTCTGGTTGTTGCTGTCTGCGATCAGAGTCCACTGCTGGGAGTAGCGAAGTCTGGAGCCTCGGACCAGGTCGCTCTGACTCCACTCTGGATGTGGACACAGTGAGTGGTTTCAGGTTTAATAAAGAGAAGATAACTAATCTAAGTTATTGCAACAAACGACACGTGTGATTAAAGATAAAATATACACACACTAAGTCTAAGAGGTAAAATCTCAACACCATGTGTCTTTATTGGGCATTTTGTCAAGAAAATGCCTCGCAATCGTTTTGCACTACAGTTAGAGAGATACTGGTTAATTACAGATACAGTATATCTTTATCAGTGTATACGTTGGCAGGTATGCATAAAGTTTTTATTACAAATAATTCAAGTTCCAGTGAAGTTTATCTTTCAAAATGTAATATTATCTTAGATTATAACATTTAGTTTTAACTTTTAAAATATCTGACCTTAGACATATCTTTATCTCAACTCTGATAAACTTAACCTATCTTTGGCAAAAATGTTTCATGCTTTGTGTTTATGTTTAAAAAAAAGTTTTCCAGTGTATTATTGTTGGACTGTTCACAAATCCACAAATATCAATATTGTTTCAGCCTCAAAAAACCAGTGTCAGTATTAGACTCTAGTTCTAATGTGTCTAATATAATGTCTCTGTCTTATTGAGATCTGCTGAAAAATAGAAGCAACATCCCTCCAGGCCCAAGATCCCAGCCATTTAAACAGCCTTTATACTTCGATCAGTGGTAAGTGTCCTTCCCCGAAACCCATGGTCCAAAGCACAGTACAATATCCAATAAACAGCAGCCAGGTTGAATGGTATTAATGCAGAGAAACATGGCTTTACTCTGTAAACCTTTTTAAGCTCTCAGGACATGATCACTGGTGTCAGTAGTACTGTGTCTTTGACCACAAGGTTGTCATGAAATCCAGAAGCATGCTGGAGGTCGTGGTCAGTGCCAGAGGGATTCTTCTTTCAAGCTGAAATCTCAGTGGGTAAGGAGATGTTTAGCTTAGCGTGTCATTCACCTCCTGATTCTAGTCAAACTGTCATGAAATATTATTGTTAGTATTATTTCATCCTGATTTCCAGTCATTTTGATGTGAATTCTTTTACCTTGCACCATTTTCAGGTCAAGGTTTAAACTTTCTACACAATCCTATGAAAATGTCCTGAGCATGTTCACATTCCCCAGAGGACGAGCTATTTATATTTTCATTGTGAACACCATAAGCTTTGCTCATGCGCCACCTTCAGACCAATATATCAAATCTGCACTCACAAGCTTTGTCTATCTACGGTAATAAACAAAACGGCACTCAACTTGAGATGTCTATTTTTTCCACTGTTTACTGTAAGTGCTGGCTCACGAGGGCTTGCTCGACAAAAAGCCAGTGAAGCAGTGAGCAGTACCACCTTCAGGCTTTAGTACCACTCCAGGTTTTTTCTATAATGCTCCCTCAATCCAAGTGTTTTTGCTTTTTTAACCCTTTAACTATAGATCACAGGCTCTTTTTATTATTGATGACTATTTCCCATGACATGCTGAAGAGTTTGAGATTTTTTAATGTGTCTTTTCTTATTTTATAGGCAGCCACAGGTTTCCACTGATCACCACATGGTATAGAAATGAGTTATCAAACTGCTGAGACTTGCATGAGCTGTGTAATCCATCCCACTCAGTATTCATTAATGCAAAGAAAATATTTTCTGTTCAGTTTGAAAGGTTTGTAAAATCATCAGCAATGAAGTATTGCACAGGTGAGTGTGTGTGAGAGAGAGAGAGAGAGAGAGAGAGAGAGAGAGAGAGAGAGAGAGGTTAGCAGCAGCTCACCTGCAGTCACGGTGTAGACCCTGAGCTCCGGGAGCTGCGCTTCACTCACATAGGCAGAAACAGGCGCAGGGAGGCCGCTAACCTCTCCGTACACCCCGGTGATTTTTCGGGGCTCCATTCGTGCCTGCTGCCGTACACACACACACACACGCACACGCACAGCTCACGTTAAATCACCAGCCTCAAGTAACTTCACTATCACACTGTCAGTGCAGGTCAACACTAACTGCTCGGTCAAGCGCAAACTCACGTATCATGAGCTAACATGAAGGCGTTTCTTGCTAGCAGCTAATGACCGGGTGAAAACGAGTAGCGGTCCCGGCTAAAGGCACCTCGGTTCATAAATCCATCTACATAACTCTGTCAATGACTTTATCGCCTCCCCTGGACTCGATTCAACAATTCACAACAATGATTTTTACTGTACCAGCGCCTCCATGTTGAATTCATGAATGGATGATACCACTTTGGTTCAGCTTGGGGGGGTGCAGTGGAGGGAAGTGCAGTCCAGTAGGGGGCGGCAGAGGATCACCGTGTTTGTCATCCATGGCTTGTTTTGGATTTTAAAGTTTTTTAAAGAAATGGCTAATATTATCAATGCTAACGCTAATTCCTTTGAATGTGTTTCTTATGCTTATTTTTACAAGTCAAGTAACAAGTACGTGTTTATATTACTAGTAAAAGTCCTGCATTCAAACGTTTTGTTGCTCTTGTTGTAACTGGTCAAAATGGAGTTAGTTTTAAATCCAGTTGGCAAGTCCAGTCCAGGGTCCAAAGATCTGATCACTGTCTACCCTTCTATTTATTTTCCTTTATTCCCAAAATCTAGTCTTTACATGGCAGAAACACAACAAAATATGTTTGGCATTACAAAAGACAAACTGGTGAACAGCAGAAACTCAACAGCTGGTGAGAAATTTTCAACCATGTACAGAAACTTCCAGGCAGCTGTTAAGTATGCCTTATAAATCTAATATAATCAAAAAGACTAAAAATGGTGATACTGCTGCCACAGCCAGGAGCATGCAGAATTTTAGATGCTATCCTGACCGCTATTAAAAACAGCAACACCACAAAACTCTTCCGATCAGCAGCTCTGGTTAGTGGCCTGTACGTATTTACTGCTCATCAGAGGGAAAATCATTCAAATGCATCTAATGATTCAAGTATACATCTTCTCATGAATCCCTATGTACAGTATATCTGCAATACACACACATTGATAGATTGTATGACCCACCAAAATACACATGGAAAAAAAAAATAGAAATTCTTAGTCATCTTCTTCCCATAATTATCTGTAAACACGTCTTAGCATTTTTAAGTTTCTTAAAAATCACACAGTACTGTTGTTTTAATAAATTAGAAAGTAAAATACAATTATCCACCAGAAATGGTTAAAACGTATTTTTCCTCTCAAAAAATATGAATACAAAGATTGATTTCATTCTTTTAATTAGGCATCTTCTTGTTTATGTTTTTTTTTTGTGTTTTACTTAATGATGTTAAATAAAATTCAAATAAAACACACTCTCACACAGACACCACACACATTTTCTTCTAGGTTGCATTGTTTGTTAAGTCAGTTTCTGGTTTGGCAGCTGAAGTAGTGACTCTGTGGGTAAAGACAGAGGATGAATGAGGGGGTAGCGAGGAATAATTCAGCCCAGAGAAGAAGAGAGTTTTTCCACAATACTTCTGAGGCTCTGTTTGATCTTTGTTACAGAAGTTTGATTCTCGAACGTGAAGCTTCAGAGATTAACCGGGATCTGCTACGTCATTTGACTGACCTGTAAAACCACAGGGTAACAGCTGGAGCTGACTATTAAAAACAATACCCATCACCACCAAAGAGGGTTTCAGAGGCATTCCACAGATCTGAAATGTACCATTAAGCTTCAAAATGTTTGATCCTTACAGGGAGAATTAATCCTTAACTTTCTCTGTGTTTTTATTGTAAAAAGACCTTTGTGATATCTGAGGATCCCATTAAATGTGTGCCCAGAACATTTACTCTTATGAGGAATGAAGCAGGAAGAACAGCAAAACCCTTCCTCAGTAAGATTTCCTTTGAGAGCTAAGAATAAATGATGGCCATCTTGAATCTGGAAAATTAAGTTGCAGGTGAAGAGCACAAGTGAAAAGGCCCTGTCGAGGGTTTGCTGAGTCTTGGGGTGTCTAACGGCTGAAGCGTTGAAGGCATCGTTTTATATTCATCTCAGTACAGGCGAAGGCATTCCTCGTTTTACACATCCATCCACTCCATCCTCGTCCTTCTCTCACATAACGTCAGCCCGTTTGTCCCTGACTTTGTTCCTCTGTTTCGTCCTGGCCTTAAAGGCAGCTGAGTTGAAAAGATGCTGTTGAAGAAAGACGTGAAGAGATGAGTTAAATATTGTTATACTTTAAGGTTAAAATTGCACAGCATGACTTTCTGCACCACTAGGCTGTGGCATGATCGCAAGACAAGGAGAAAAATACCGAAAATTCCAATCGCACAGAAGGTCGGGGTAATCTGGTTAGCAGCTTAAGATTCAAGGACAAAAGAAATGCTGTTACCTTCTCAAACCGTGAGATCTTGGTGCCTTTGACGGTAGCGTCCAGGATGAGCGGGGGACCAAGGCCAAAGATGTCTCTCAGTAGTGGGTTGAACTGTACAAAAACACAAACACAAATTATAAACATAGCCGGATGTGAAATATGAGGATGTGACAGCTTAAAAAATTCACTATTCACATTCTACATCTACTCAAATATGAAGAACTTAATTGAATTATCTGAAGTGTAAACTCATGTTGCCTTCCAAGGAACATTTCCCTCCTAATGAGCCGTTATTGTTTACATTTTGCATTTTGAGTGCCACTTTGCTAAAATGCTGGATGTGAAATTGTGGAGTGTTTGTGAATTATTGCTTAGCTTATTTATACACAGTAAATTTAATAGCGAGGCAGTGGGATTCACCCACTCCAATGTGGTGCACGTGTAGGTGTGTTCGTTGTGCCACTGTGCAAAAAGAGCAACCAGCAGCATACGTACATCACAGTGGCTGAGTGAACCAAGTTACTTTCTCCCGTCTATGCACATTGTGGCAAACAAAGCCATATACAGCACTACTGGGGCACAAACATGTCATTACTGCTGTGAGTACAAGCCAATCCTGCGTTCCTTTGCAGTACACTACTTGCTTCAGTGTGTTCACTGACCTGTAGATGGTGTCTGACTCCGGATTCCAGGATCTCTTTGAAGGCATCATAGATTCTTCTTCTCATCCAGCTGTCGATGTAAACGCTCTCCACGCCAAACTTGATCTTCTCCTCTGTGAAGTCCTCGTTCTGCAGGAGAAGAAAGGGAGACATCACAAAACCAAAGCCAAAAAACAAGTGACATAAACCTGTGATGTTTACAATACAAATAAAAAAAACAAAACATCAGAGCAAAATGAAAAGACTCAATTGTTTATTGACAGATGTAGAAACAGAGATGTACATTAATAACTAATACTATCGTTACAGCTATAAAACATACCTCTATATAATGTAGCACCTCTCTGAAGATGGAGCGTTGTTTTCTCCTGTCATTCTTGGCTCGGTGTTTGTTGCCGTCTGTGGCTAAACTCTTCAGACATTCACACAGACTTTCGCTGTTCTCCACCTCAAATTCCTATACATACACACACAGATGAAAACTGTAGTCCAGCAATATACTGTAACATTAACGACAGAGATATCTTCAAAACACAGACACATATGGGGGTGATGGGGAAAAGGATCGGTACACTTTTATTATCAGCTTCACCAGATAAGAGCTTTCCTTTTTACAACACTGTTTTATTTAATAGCCTGTGTGAGTCCTCCACTTAATTTAGGCAAAAGTGTATACGTGTTTGTGTGTTTACCTCATCTATATCTCGCCCCAGCTCCACCAGCAGGGCGATGGTCTCTCCCACTGCAATCCTGTAGTTGACGTCACTGCTCTCAAGACACGCCTGCAGTTTGGGGAGGTGACTACAGCCAGGAAAATGAAGCGAGAGAGTCACCGTTAGTTAGTTAGTCACCGCTGATGACTTTTTAATGAACATGATGAAGCTTAACAGAACTGAGCAGAAGTGTAAATGGAGTGAGACTAACGGAAAAACAGAGAAAAGAGGAGAGAAAGTGAGTTTCTCTCATTTCAAGTTTACACCCTAAGCTTGTATACAGGAGGTGATTATAAAAAAAATAGCTACAAAAAATACTAAGTTGAAACCGCAGAGAACACTTTTAACTTGATCACATGAATACTGTATGTTTGTGTTTAAACTGATGTAGTTTTCAACAGGTTGACAGACAGATCTTGACAATAAATTCAATTCATTCAGTTCTTCATGCAACATGACAAGCACACGCTGGATGTTGACAAGCCTGATGTTTGTGCTCCTAATCTTCTCTTCCGACAGATAATGTGGTGCGTAAGCAGCAGCTCACCGTCCATCTCAGTGTCTAAAAGAAAAGCATGTGCTGCCAAATTCTGGTTTGGCTGAACTCTTTGAGTTTCCTGCTTGGATTTTGTGTCTTTAGAGAGGGAAAACAATTCATGCAAAATGCACTGTTTAGAAATTAAATTAATGGTCACAAAAACACTAACAGATGGTAAGCTGGTGATGTGAAGTCATTTTGCTGTTGCAGCATTTTTCTTTTTTTTTTTCTTGAGAATGACATGCTGAGGAATTCACCCCTTAAATCATCCTCAGCTGTGACAAGAGGATTTACATGAAAAGGAGCAGAACAGTCTGCCGAGTATTTTTACACCAGCTTTTACACCTTTGGATATTAACTCTCTCGTCCACAGTGGATCAGAGTGGTTTAGATTAGAGTTGTGTTTCACTCACAGATCGAGCAGCTTAGTCAGTTTGGATGCGGGACAGAGGGTGACCAGCAGTGACCAGGCCTGCAGAGCAGCGCTGTGAAGGCCTGGACTCCCAGGTTTGGGTGTGGGCAGCGCCCCCTCTCTGTTGGGGTAGGAAGACATGAATATGCTCTCCAGAAGGGCCAATGACTTGATCAAGTCCTGTGAGGGTTGGGCAGCGATGTCAAGGGGGGAAAAAAGAGAGAGAGACATTTTAATGAGGAATGAGAAAGAGAAACTGTTTGTGTTTCCTTTTTGCTGCCTAAGATATTTTGGTTTATACTTTAGACGATGAGCTGAAAGCTCTGAACTGCTCTTCACTGTCCTACCTTAAATAATAAAATGTGATAGTCAAACAAAAGCCAAACTACTCCACTGCGAAGCACATGCACATATTTATATATAACCCACTGTAAAACTCTCACATCCATGAATGTCATGAGTGGCAAGATGTTCTTACCTCTCCGTCTTCAGCAGCAGAAACATAACAGCACATCCCCAAAGCTCTGGCACACTGCAAGAAAAATGGAATAATCAGACGTGTGATTAAACAGAGACAGATACAGGGATGCTGTGATTCCTCTCTCGAGTCCTAACACAACTTGAGGTTAGCTGGCATCAAACCATTTAAGTAAGAACATGTTCCTGAAGTGATTTTATGTGTTGTTCCTTTTCAGGCCTGTTTTTTAGACGCATCACTCTTTCTGGAGGAGCAAATACAGGCCAATATGACTAGTTCCCAACCCCCCAGAGTCCAAAATGGCTAATGTTAATGTCACCTTGTGGGAGTGGTCTTCAAGAGTCACCTAAACACTGCCTAGCGTTGTGTTTTCACGTACGTGTTTGTTTCCAAAACAGACATAGTGGTCAGAAAACAGCAGTCGTGTTAACAAAGGTGTAAAATGTCCTAAAGGCTACCGTGATAGGCTGTAAATGGACAGTCACCTTAAAACTGAATTTGCTCCAAAACCACAACCAGAGAATGTGTCACATATTTTTAAGTGGGACTGAATTTCTGAGCAGTGACTCATTTGACCACTGTACAACAATGGAGGTGCGTGTAAGGTCAGCTGGATGGGAGAAATGCATTTCAGAGCTTGCACTCAAAGAACTCTTGGCTGAACCCGATCTTTTTGAATTTGTTGTTGTTGCTCTGTAACTTTTATTGTCACATTGCTCCTGGGTTTTAAGCTGCAGCCCACAGGACTCCTTTTTGATCCAGCATTTTACCCATCCTAGTGTCAGAGCTGACACGTATTTCATGTTTCATTTTCTGTCTTTTTTTCAGGAGTTTCTATAAATTAAAAGATAAAACCCAAACATTAAATTATGCACGATATCAGAGAAGGTTTACATCATCACTCACACTCTGGCGGGCTGCTATTCTGGCACTGTTGTCCATCAGGATGGCAGTGAGGATGGGGCGAAGCATCTTAAAGCCCTCCTCTGCCTCGTCTCCAACCCCCAGCTGGATACAGAGCAGGGCGAAGACTGTGGCCGCCGCTGCCTGCTCCTCTCCACTGCCTGGACACATGAAGGGAAGAGGAGGGGAAATAAAAGTGATGTGTGTCATGTGTAAAAGTGTAGTGTTATATTCACAATTACTGCATCTGTTGCTGACTCCAGTCCCACCGTGAGAAACAGAAGAGGAAATGTTTTCAGCACCAACACTTATGATTAGTCAAAACTTAAATGGTATACAAAATACACATATGCATCATCAACAATTACGTAGTATGCACAGTGTCACATAAATAAATAATCATAACCAGCTATACAGAAATATATCTAATCATTATAGTGGAACACACACATCCCTCTGTCCTATCTCACCTTTTTTAAGACTTTTTTCCAGGCAGTCACTGATGGTGAGGCGTCTCTCTGTCAGGAATTCGTACATCACTCTGGAGGAGAAGGCCTGTCTTAACGACTCGAGGGCAGCTAGACGAGTCTTGGCACTGAGAGAGAGGACAGAGAGAGAGAGAGAGGAGAATAAGGCAAGTGCTCATGTTTTTCCCCCAGGAACATCACCTCCTAAATGTCTACAACAGTCTGCAGTTGCACTATCATTTTGCATTTATCTTCCTGTTTTGTCTTTCCTGATATTGCCTGTCTCTATTGTTGACAGTGACTGGACAGACTCACCTTTTATCCGCCAGGTTGTCTATACACAGTTTTAGTTTGTCTTCTGTTTCCTCCTGGGCAGTCTGCTCATCCACCTGCTCACCTCCTGAATTTGACACACAAGCGGCTGACTTATACAGATTTTGGTGACCGTATGAAAGTTCAATGCAAGTTTAAAGCAGTGCCTACACACGATGTTTATTAACGCAGTGTATGTGGTATGTGTACTGATGTACAAACCTGTGGCCTCCTCCAGGACAGACGTGGTTTCGCTGGCACTACTGTAGTGGCTGAGAATATCAGACGTCAGCTCATCATCACTGGCACCCGACTCTCCCTTCACCCCATTTTTAATACCTAGAAAAGGGAAAAAAGGGAGATGGGAAGACAAATGAGACAGAGGGAGGACTGGAGGAGAATGCGAGGATATGAAGGGTGTATTATATTTAGATGATGACAGATAAGACATGTTAACAAGTCAACTGGAAACTTCCCCATGGAGCTTTAGTTAACACACAAGCTCTGATTTTTCGGGTTATGTCATGGGAGCAGTTGTGATTGAATCACCCCTGAATAATGACATGAGTTAACAGAGTCTGTGCTGTTTTCAGTGGCAGCCATATGATCTCCACAGTCCTGCTGCAAAACTGTTGCTAGGCAGAAAGTGGTTTAAAATCAGCTGATGCTGACAATGCTGAGCATCTCTGTCATGACAAGTATGGTGAGGACGCCTGATGAACTCAGTACCAGCAGTTGTTAGGGCAGTGACAGAAAAAAAAAAAAAACACAGCACTTGTGAGAAACAATAGGTCAAAAATATATTTTGGAAACTTTCCAAACTAGATGCTGCAGTGTTGGTGGGAAACAACAGTAATTTCTTCCTGTTACTGCTCAAAATGTTGCCCAGTTCTGTGTTGTGGACAAAATAGCAGAAACACCTCGCACTACAATCCTATAAAGTACAAGATTCCTGCAATAAATAACAGCATAGAGATTACAGCAGTCCATTTTTGGTGATAAGTGAGGCCTTATTTAATTTCTGGCCTAATTTAATTTCAATGGTATTTCTTGGCATTGTTTATTGGATGTATGTGCATAGCACGTCAGGACAGAAAAATCCTTTCCGGAGACTGAAGCAGTCTGTTGCGATTTCTATAAAACGGTAAAGGCAAAATGAGGACTGGCTAACTGTGAAAGTTAAATAAAAACACCAACAAGAAGCAGCCAAAATTAACCACAATTTGGCTGACGGCCACTTCCCAACAGTGAGTAAAAGGATATTTAAGGAAGCTGACTGGTTTGGCTTCCTCTGCTCAGCTGTCTTTCTTTGTCAGTAACTGTACACCAGTGGACTTCTTCTTATTTGCAGGCACGCACAAACACACAGAGATGTATGGCAAACCCTAATTTATCACTTACAAACCTCAAACCAAGACAGAGGCATTAAAGTCTTGTCTATGAAGCATCTGACCACCTCCTGAGACACCAGAAAAGCTGTGTGGGTGACACTCATCATGCTTTATGATGAGTGTCACCCACACATGGGAACTAATGTTCTCCTAGCTAATAGTTGGGACATAGCGACAAAAAAAAAAAACAGATAACAGAAGAATTTTCCATTAGGCAAAACTCCGTCATCTTGTATGTTTTCATTAGTACCAGGAGGCAATTAGTGTTTCAGTGTTTCCAACCGGCTCCGTCGTGTGCGTATGAGAAGGAGTGGGACAGTTTGTTACACAGAGTGTGAACAGAACAGCTGGTAGGAGCCAGGCAGCCTAAGCTAAGCTAACCCTCAGGTTCCTGCTGGCTCAGGACTTTCTACTGTTGGTGGGATTACTGGAGACCAGTTTGACCATTCATTTATTCATTCATTCAGTACGTACAATCCAGAATGGTCAGACTGTGTGTATGTGTGTGTGTGTGTGTGTACTTGCACATCTATCTTTGTGAGGACCAAAAAAAAAGGTAAGCGGCTAGGGAATGCATTATGTCCTCACAAAGATATAAGTACAAGTATGTGTGTGTGCGCGCACATGTCCATGTTCAGGTCAAACAGTACAGTCAGGGTGACCCAAAGGTCGCTGCCACTGTTCCAGCGAGCCAGCATGGGGGTTGTAGTTGTGTAGCTGTCTCAATGAAAAACATTTTTTTTACTTTGATGTGGCTTTCATATTATTAATCGAAGACTATCTGCATTAGTAGTAAGTTATGTTATTCTACTCTGTTTCAGATACAAGCTCAATGTGTAATGACAAATACACAGTAAATATAACAACTCATAGCAACACATTTCTGATATCATTTGGGTATTTCCACCTGTGTAATGACACCAGAGGAACCACAGGCTCTATCTGAGCTGAGAATGTGTAAACTGGGCTAAAGTTCAGCCATTTGACTTGAGCAGACCCAGTTGTGGAGTCATTGTTGTCAGATCTTCTATTCTGCCTCTTCGGCACACTGCAAAAGTGAAGCTGGATACTTGCTCAAGGCCAAACCTCTACTGTACAGAAATGACACAATAGCTGCAGATTGTGTTCCCATTAATAACCACCTTTTCACCAAAGTCAGTACATATATATTACACAGTCAGTCGTAAAACTGGGTGTGTAAGTGCTCACAGCGCTGAGCTTGCAATACAAAGTAAAGCCTCTTGTCTGACTTAATATAAAAATAAAAAAAAGATCATAAAAGTTGTTTTGGGGAGGAAACTGCTGACATCTGGGAGTTGGAAAGTCTTCGTTCAGAGGACAGAAATAACACAGAAACAGATTCTACTGCAGTCACATTTCTTACAAATTAGTTACTGGGTGAAAAGGAGCTTTATTAATGTGGTTATAACAATAATGTTAGATAATATGAGAGATGTTACACGGTATAATCAAAGCATATTTTAATCTTTTGGCATCAACACCTGTAACTATTTTGTAGTTATAGTCGACAGCACAGGTATTTATAATCTGAGAAAAAAAACCTTTATATGAAATTCAGGGACTGACATTTTCATTAATTCATCTCAGTGATAACCTAAAACAAAAATCCAGTTTGTAATTGTTGCGACATAAACCTGAATGCAGCCCTGACGACCCCTCTCTCCCTTATGTAATATTCTAGTTTCTTTGACAGAACAGCCTGTGGGTTCACACACTCATAAACCTGCTGCTCACAGCTGAGATCCAGCTCTCTCAGCCTGCCTGTACCAACCAGTCATTTCCCTGTCATCATCATCCTTGAACTCCTGACCACTGTACAGGTTACTCCCCTGAAGACACACACACTGCACACCTTCCCACGCAGGCCTGCCCACATACAGCTCAGTTATGTGAAGTGCGAGCTCCCTGCCATGACTCACGTGTTGTCTCCTGTTTGCTACTTTATGCTTATGGCAATCAGTCACACAGCCCCAGCAGTCAGTCAGTCATTCAGTCCCTGGAGAAGAGGCTCTGCTGACGGACTAATTTAGAGCTCTGAGCTAAAAGGGTGAGAGTCTACTTGAGTTCCCTGATCATGGGCTGGCAGCACAAGCTTTAAATGCAAGACTCATAACTCCAAATAAGACTACATTAATCTATGTTCTCTCTGTTGGGATTAGCCGAGGAGTTTTGTCATCACAGCTGGGGATCTATGGCACCAAAGCTGAAATTTGGCACCATTAAGTCTCATTATCAGCTTTTGTTTAAATTTCACACTGTACATCAGCACATTAAAGCTTAAGTCCTTAAACCTGCATGGGCTGTTTCTCCTCATAATTTCTCAACAACTTCACAAATACAACATCGATTCTGTCAATTTTTCTATGGAGAGTGGCACAGAGTTGAAGATTTAAATTTAAAAATCAATCAGTCAGTGACAACAGGTTAAAGAGTGAGGGATCGGAGACACAAAGAATAGTGACAACACAATTACAAATTAAACTGGCTCTTCCTCAGTATGTAATGCATTATGGGGATCTGTCACACTGACAGGACAAACACACAGGTATAAATGAGAGAGAAGAAAAACTACCCCAGGAAGAAGTGACTGCCTAAATCTAATGACTTCTGGTGCCAGAGCAGATCAGAAAGACAGGCTGGGGAGTTAAAAAGATTTCAAATAAATTCATGGCAGGATGGGAGCACACTCAGACATGAGGTGATGAAGCAAGACTAGGTGTTAGCAGCCATCTGTAAGTGGAAGGCTGGATGGATGAGAAAGTCAGATGTGGATAAACATCCTTTAAAAAGTCATGTGATGATTGTTTTTTGTTTTGTTTTTTTTTACATAGCTATCAATCTTAACATGAAGATGGGGCATTAATGCAGGATCTTTAAGCGTGACATGCATAAGAAGTGAGGAATCTCAGCAATGAACTGACCTTGGTGCCACTGTGCTGCAAAACCACAAAGAGGATGTGATAAAGTCAGACAGTCTACAAAGTAAGGAGCCTGGGCAAGTAATGTATGAGGCAAGAGTTAAAACCTTTCAGCAAACACACAGTGGGTAATTATGCGTGTGTGTGGCTGCTGGATTTTCTGCATGCACTGAGGTGAGGCTCAAGAGCTTCTGGCCGAGCCTCGAGTTGGACGCGAAGCTGAGGTCAGCAGGTCAAGGGGCAGAGGAGTTACCTTTCAGGGACGTTTTGGCCGACAGCTGCAGCTGAAGAACCTCCTGTCGAAGAGAGCCTGGAGATGACGTATGGATGGAGGGATGAAGGGACGGATGAAATAAAGGGAGCACAGGTTGACGGAAGAATGGTGGTCAGATGTGTGATTGAACGGAAAGATGGGTAAAATGCAGGAGTGACCATAATGGGGAAGAAAACATCAGAAGTGAGCTCCACTTTTCCAAATGCTGTGCATCAGCATTTTACTAGTTTTTGCATAGTAAAATGCTGAGGCACAGTTAACAACACTGCACTACTAAGAAGCCTTAAAGAGAAACATCAGACTTAACACTCCCATTGGTCAGCGACTATATTTCCCTACCCCTCCTCCTCTTTTTAATCTTGAGCAGAAATCTACACTTCTTAAAATTTTAGGCACTAGCACGTGTGTGCTTCCCAGGCAACGTCACTCCACAAAACGTGAGGGAGCTGTACCTCCCTTACAGGCACATGCATGCCCCACACCACTACTACACATTGATAAAAACCATGTGTGGCTGCATCTCTCAAGCAGCGACTTCACTGAATGTAAGCGACCATATAACTAACGAACTGTAGATGTACTGAAAGGCCCTCCTACACTTGTTGCATGAGCTGCTCTTCAACACTTATCAACTGTTTTACGTGTCCAGGCACTGCTGCTAAAAATAACATACCGTTAACCTTAACCATAACCAAGCAAGTGTGTAACTTTAGCAAGCCAGGGTCCTGAGTGTTAGCGGAAAACTTCAGCGAGCATTTTAAAAACATGCATTACATTTTCTTGGATGAATTCTTCCAACATAAATGTCGCTGGGCTAAGCTGAAGAATTTAGTGTGAGCCATGTGGACGAAAATCTACACGGAAGACTGCAAAAAAAAAAAACAAGGCAAGTCGCTAAAGTTGGAGGAGCAACACGCTGTTTTATCGTTCATCCCATATGACACAGATGCCGCCTGTGGTGTGGCGATCAAGATGTACAGCGAGTATTAACACTTTCATAAAAGCGGCTGTATTCAGCCATTACACTCCTGCTGGTTTCTTGCTACAAGCTGGACGCTGAGTTAGCTACTTACCCGGCTTACCAGAGCCACGTTTCCCTTTTTTACTCCGCGGCATGACGAGCAGCGCTTTGATCCACCAGGTCACAACAAAGCTAGCTGAGGCTAGCTAGCTGAAGTTAGCCTGTTTTCAGTCCAACTGTCAAGTCCGCTCCTCGCAGATTTCACAGTTGGTTTGAAGGCAGCGGCAGCAGACGGTTGGATGGTCTCAGTGGTTTATCTCGACAGCTGGAAAAAAAAGCTCCCGAAATTCCCTCTTCTCTCACACACTGTTGACACTCTGGCTAACGGTGACCAGCGTCCTTTACGAACACCATCCGCCACCACGTTCCGCAACTCTCCGCTTTCTTCGGACTTGGAATAAAGAGTTGTCCGGAGGCGAAAAAGTCACTTTTCTCAACGGTTTTCACAATGTATTATCTATGATTGTCCCTGGGTAATCTATATCTAATACCAGGTTGAGATTGTAAATATTTTTCAAAGTGTTTGGGACGGAGTTTCAAGCACGCCGCTGACACGAAGTCCACCATCTTCCCCTCAGTAACTACTGATCAGACCGGCAACCCGGGTTGCCAGGTTCGTTCTGCTGGCATCCCCCGTTTCCGGTGGTATGTCTAAACTCAGACTTCTGTGACTTCTGAAAGTGATCTCATTGTGAGTGATTGTCAGCTTTGTGTGAGTCAGGTCCTAAGTCTGAGCGAAAAGTAAATATATAGAAAATAAGAAAATACAGAAACAACGATGACTGTTTAAGTATGAATTTTCAGATGTAAGCCATTTTAACACAATGCTGTCATTCAAATATGGATTTTGAGCTTCCAGAATCTGATTTTTTTTTAAACCCACAAGCCTTATTGACTAATCAGTAATGTAAAGAAGAATTTCATGAAGAGAAAACGTGTATTCATTATTTCCATGTCATTATGCATTATAACAGGAGGTCACAAGCAAATGAAGAGAAAATCACCTTTATTAAAGTTATTTTCTAATTAGATAAAAACTGTTATTTAAAATGTTTATGTAAGCATTCAGCTTAATATTCCATAAGTCCACAATTATACACACAGTGCACCTTCAATACAACCTATAAAGCAGTAGTACCATTTCTCTATTTAGTATGTTATTATTATTATTTTAATAAAATAAGACATATAGAGCTCCACAAAAAGTCCAAAGACAATGTCCTAGTTTAATGAAGAAATTATATTTTATCAGTAGCCAGACATAACACACATAATGACAATTAACATCTTTTAAAGTTAGTCTATTATTGTACCATAAGTAGTGTAAACTTTTCTTTAAGGTTAAACATATTATTAACAGTTTTAGAAACTGGTCAGAATTATTTGATGATCAACACAGCAAAGTGGGACCCCCTAAAATCCCCCTAAAACAAGGTCTTGATGAAACAAAATCTGCTAATTAACACAAAATGCCTGTTCCATAAACTGGACATGTTTGTGTTAATTAGGACATTTCAGGTAGGAATGTTGTGTTGACAGGATTATGAGTTTGCCCCATTTGACCTCCTTAATCAAGCACTTAGCAGCTAACACTAATCTCAATAGAAATTTGGCACTGTGATATTTAAAAGACCTTAAACAAGAAAAATGCAGACATGTGGTGATTTAATATCAAAAGAACCATTTGGATTTTTTTGTGTGCATTTTGGTTCAGCAGTGACAGATGAAAATTATATTATGATGTTTCAATAGCAAAACCTACATTCTAAAATAAAAGTTTGTTAAACACTAATGTTCAGTTGATCCTTATAGCCTCAGTTTTTTTTGTTCTTGATTCAGTTTAACCTGCTGTCCACTTAAAAAACGAAAAACAAAAAACTGACCTTGGTCTATGAACCACATTAACAAGGCTTTTGGGCCCATACTGCAGTTGTACATTCATTCTCAGACTCAACAATACTGCTTGTAGTTTATTCCATGCAACTCATCTATAAATTGCTCACAGTTCACGGGCACATCCACCCACAGGTGAAACCAGGTTACTGTGTTTCTTAAACACACACAGGTAGAGAACTAACTGTGTGTAGAGTGACAGTCTCCTGTCTAAAATGTCCTGCACAAAGTAATTGTACTTACACTTACATTGTAAGTGTCTCAGGTTTAGTGTCTGTGATACAAACTCTCAATGAAAGTGACTGTAACTGATCACATTAGACCAGAACACATACTGTATTTATTACAATTTGTAATTTGGATTTTTTTCTTTTCTTCATTTATTTAGACCTTTCAGTCTTACACTGGTGTTGAATTTCTGAAGGTAAACAGAAGGGGGCAGCATTGGGGAATAAGGGACAATATGTGAAGGAATGCTCCAGTGTGGGAGTAGTGTGCATGTGTATGAGTGAGTGTACTGTATCTGTGTGTGTGTGTGTGTGTGTGTGTGTGTGTGTGTGTGTGTGTGTGTGTGTGTGTGTGTGTGTGTGTGTGT